>NQII01004925.1:27551-69852 GCA_002778355.1 Clitarchus hookeri
GGTCGGCGATATTTTCCTGTTGTCTGCCTTCCAACTCCATTGACGGCTATTTGTTTAACACGGCATACCGTCAGCGTGTCCAAGTTCACGCGATTTGCTAGGGGTTGGTGGGGGGAGAGGTCCCGCGCTGCAGCGACACACGTAATGGCCTGCACATGCTAACTACTTCTGGCTTCTCCGCGCGTGCACCTGTCGAAGGTACTCGCGGGGGATTAAAATTGCAGGGTGTGTCAGCAAGGTTTCTACTTCCAATATGCGTTACACGTAAACGCAAAACAAAAAAATTTATATTTGCTGGCTGCAGACCACAATTTAACTGCTACGTCACCCACTATTGTGTAAATTTGGGCTTTCTTCACTCATAAAATAGCCAGCAGAACGTTACGGTCGCGCATTAAAGCTAGTGTGCGCAACAGTCGAACACGAACACCACTCCAACGGAAATTAAACGGACCTTCATAATTTAACTCAAATTATAAAGCAACATCTCTTATAAAATTTTCTTACTTTTCAATTTTAATATAATCCTTAAATTAATTTTTTAAACCAAATCTGATAAATTTAAAAAAATTAGTAATCATTTTTAGTATAATTATTAAAATCAGATTTTAAAGCGACATCTTATTTAAATTAAAATTTCTGTTTTTGACATTCATTAAAATTAATGAAATAAATTTTTTTATTATATTATCAATATTAAAATATTTATCCTAACAGTTGATTAATGGCTTCCCAAATAAATCTGTCATTTAATAACAGAGAAATTATGTTAGGAAAATTGTATTTTTGAAAATAAATTAAGTACTATCTAACATAAATGACTACATCATTATAATAAATTTGATGGTTATTAGAATATTTAATTAATTTTATAACAAACCTGGCCAGTAATATAATTTGCAAATACTGTATATCTAAAGTTACTATTACACATTGATTCATATTAATTTTATCAGGTAAGTCATAAATCATCTAAAAAAAATTATATTTAATTTTTTTACACAATTTTTTATATCAATAATTAATAATAAAATAATTTCAATTTTTTTTCTCTTTTTTCTCCAATTTGTTCAACTGGATTTATAAATGCTACTAGCTCCTCCAGCAAGAGCTCCGAACACTCCTAAAAGTGGCATTAAAAAAGTAAAATACTATCCATTTTTAAACCAGAACCAATTTTTTTTTTTTTCAAAATTATTTTAATTTTGTCAAAGATAAAGCGTCTAAGTCTTTATGATCTCTATAAGCAATATCGTAATTCATACAAACTGTTCAAGTTTGTTAATTCCTTTGTTGCCGCTTTCATCTAATTTTGTAAAAGGACCACGATAGTTATAGCCAGGTACATGTATTTCTGGTAAATTTAAATTATTTACAGCCAAATTTATTATTCCTTTTCCATGATGTTCAGAATTAAAAAAGAATATGGAATAACATTTGAAAACCTTGTTAGATATGGAATTACTTTAGGATTATTACCAACAAAATCAGAAAATGTATTATTTAACATATTTATTAAACTAACTTTTCATTATGACCTTTTTATTCGCCATGAATAACTAATCTATCAATTAATTTTCTTACATCAGTCATCAATAAATATTCTTTTGGTAAATAATTATTTTGTTTTATGCCTTCACAAAAATTTTTGTTTTTATCCCCATAGAAATTTTAAATGTAAATTTTGGATCATTCCATATTTTTTTAATTGTATTCATATATTTATCATCAATTGATGATCATAGAAAATTATTGTCTTTTGAAACTGGATTATAATTTTTACAAATATAATTTCTATAAAATTATTAAAATCTTCATCATTAACAAAATTATAATTTCGATAATAATATTTTTATCCTCTCTCTCTTTAAGCAAGTAATTTAAAAGTGTCTGCCTTTTCCTTTAAATTTTCCATTTTATTAATATCATCATTTAAATTAAATTCAAATTTCAGTATCACTAATTTTATTTTTACTTCCATCAAAACTTATTCGAAATATAATATAATTTCCATTATTAGAATGTGATAAATTTTACCAAGATTAATAGTTGCACATATTTCAAAGGTTGCATTACAGCTATAGAACTGAGTCATAGCAATGTTCTTCAAAATCTATTTCTAATGGTTTATCACCAGATTTCAAAGAAATTCTGCAAGGGTTTTTGGATCATCTAAAATTTTTTATGGTAACAAGAACTAACTTTGCTACAAAATTTTTATTTTCTTCAGCTGCTTCTTTGATTTTTAATAAAACCTTTTTTTTATTGAAACTTGAAAATTACAGGAGTAGATATAAAAAGGCGATTCTCGATCAAATTAAATTTTCAATGCAAATAAACGCACTCTAAGCTTGTGTGAGCATTTTAAAAATAATTTTGATTAGAATTTGTTTTGTAAGTCAATTTGTAATTTTTATAAAGGGGGGAATATGAGGTGTCAGGTTTGACGGCGTGTCAGGTATGGGGGGAACGACGACTCTTCAGGGCTGCAGCATGTGCTCTAGGAAGTTCGGCTTTGGTCACTGGTGGTCACTGGTGTTTCCTCACGAGGCGGAGGAGAGCAGACAGAGCAGAGAGCCTTAGCAGGACTGGTGCTAAGGCGAGCTGCAGGTATCAACCACCGTTCTGCGACGGTGCAGTGCCCTATATTATCCTGGGCTAGAGGTGTGTGTGGTTCCTTTAGCCTTCGGGCGGCTTCTCTCTTTGTAGACGGAGCTGCACTTGCTACCATCTCTCAGGGGCGGCTGGAAGCAGTGTTTTTTTCATGTGTGGGTGGTATAGGCTGCGCAAGCTCAAGGGCAGCTTAGCTGATGTGGGTTGTTTTAGGCGGGGGCGATTTATAATACTCTCATCCTGAAGGTAAATTCCACTCTCCAGGCATCCACCTTATCTATGGAGATGGGATACTGGCCTGGGCGGCTGCCTTTAGGGTTTTCATCACTTCTGGGGCACGTGGCGCGCACGTGATGATACGGAGTTGCAGCAAAAAAAGAAATAGTGTACTACGCGTCAACATGTGAAAAAAACAAAATATTACGAATTACATAAAAACCTTACCAACATTAGTCACTGATGCTGACCTTTTATCAAAACAGAGCACACACCTCATATTTTTTTTCTGCTTCTTGCTGTAAAACTCTTAAACAATCTGCCNCACAAATATTACGAATTACATAAAAACCTTACCAACATTAGTCACTAATGCTGACCTTTTATCAAAACAGAGCACACACCTCATATTTATTTTTTTTCTGCTTCTTGCTGTAAAACTCTTAAACAATCTGCCGTTATTTACGTTTTGGGTACATAAGGTTGCCGTAAAATATTGCCCAATTCTGTTAATGTTCTTTACCTACCTTGTGTTGAGTGTCCAAATTCCTAACAACCTGGAATGCACTCTTACAATTCACCAACATAAGCAACCCCACGGGTATAGTTCCAAGCAAAAATTAACTTTTAAAAAGTGACGAAAAATGCATCAGATAACACTCGATCATTGGAATTATCATCATATTTCATTAACTTCCTCCAAGATTAGCAACATGGACTCGAACATTATTCTTACTACAAGATCAGACTTGTCACTACTGTTATGTCCCCTATTCCATGTCAACTTATAAACTATTATAAACAGTAGTGTTTAGATTACTCCACGAGCAGTAATACTGTAGTATTCTCTTCCATCTATGTGGGCATCTTCACTAACGTGCTTGGACTTCCAGGTCGGGTGTATANAGTAATACTGTAGTATTCTCTTCCATCTATGTGGGCATCTTCACTAACGTGCTTGGACTTCCAGGTCGGGTGTATAGTCTGCATAAATTTTGTGACAATAAAAACTGACTTTGTTCAGTTGGACAAGAGAGAAAGAACTGCAACCCTTCACAGAGAAAACAAACTTTTGTACCATAAAGCAGATATTAATTTAAAGATTTTACACCCAACATATAATGGTATGCACGAATACATTCATTTGCAATCTAAAAGCTTATAAAAAAAAATTACAGATCCCTTTACTGTTTCATCAACACAAAAGATTTTTGTAAGCACTGATAATGAAAGCAAAATTTAGAAAAAGAGTGAGAGATGGGGGAGAGAGATACAGAGGGGGGAGAAGGGGGTAGATGAGAGGAAGAGGGGGCAGAGGAGGGGAGGCAGAGGGGCATAGTGAGATGGTGGTAGTGAGGGTGTGGGGGGTTAGAGAGAGTAGGGAGGAGTGAGTGGGTAATGGGGAGAGAGATGGAGAGATAGAGAGAGCGATGGGGAGAGAGAGAGAGATATGGGGAAGAGAGAGAGAGAGAGAGTGATGGGGTGAGAGAGAGCTGGGGAAGAGTGAGTGAGAGAGAAAGTGTGAGAAGAGATTTGGGCAGCTCTTAACATTGAGGTTTTGAGAGCCGATGAAAGCGAGGTGAGCATGGAGTAGCGCCGGAATGCAGGGCAGGGAAATGGGAGATCCCTGAGAAAACAGTAGACCAACGGCTTCGTTCAGCACGATTCCCATGTGCAAAAATCCGGGGGCGACCCCGAATATTATATTGAAGTCGCTAGGTTATGATAACCAGAACACTTTGGGGATGAGAAAAAAGCTGCAATATTTAATTAGGAAAATAAATAATTCATTTGGGACATAATATTTTTTATTGCAAAAAACTTGCATGGGACAGATATTTGCACATTGTATAACCACCTAAAAGGTTAAGAGAGAGAAGGCAGTCATGAAAATATTCTAAATAAAGAACAAAACTGGATACAAGGCAAAAACCAACATGTCATTTATAGAACTCTAAGAATTACATATGTGTTTCTTCTCATCTTCTTCACATCTCTTAGTAACGACGAGTGGTGTGCATTACGTCAACCTGCAATATTGTACAATATGTTTGCATCCATTTCATTAGAACATCACTGTCTGTAGTATCAGTTTCTTAAGCACAAGATAAACAAACACCTAGCAGGCACTGCAAACACAAAATATGATTGTATCTGATAATTCATCCACAGTCGAAAGATGTTCCGTCCTTCTTCCAAAGTTGCAATATGACACCACACAAACTAACTTCCTTTGCCTTGATAATGTGTGCAAGGAACCCGAAGCACACACAGCAGAAACCACACTCGGGAAAAAAAGTACATATTAAGTTTAGTTTATTACTCGTAACAGACAAATAAATAATGTCTTCTCACTCATGCTGTACAATTATTAACTACTACTTTCATAAGTCTTTAGTAATAACTTTATTAAAAAGTGACCAGACAATATACATTAAGCAAAGTGAGGAAGGTGTTTGGAAAAATGTTTACAAGACTTTTTCAGGAGTAGTTGTAATATTAATATTTATATAGTAATAACAACGTGTATATATGATAATCAACAAGAATGGCATAATAATAACACTTCTTTTGCAAACCAAAATTAATTACTGGAGGGGACAAACATCCCTAATCATGGGCAAATACTGTACAGTTACTATTAATATATCACACACACCTACAAAGAGCTGAAAAAGAATTTAGTTTCTGTTCACACAAAGACGTTACAAAAAGAAAGCTCAAAAACATTTCTTGTGAAGGTTTTACAATTTCATTGAGAGTATTACTTTTATGATAAGTATAAAATACAGATGAAACATAAGTAACAATTTGAAATTGTTCCATTATTTGCGTATTATTTTGTTTAAACACAAATTGAGACTTTCAGATCTGGGTTATTAGATCTTTGCATAAATAAAAAACACACCTGATTTCATCACACTATCTTTCACATAAATATATTTTTTTAAATCCAAAAATGTGATATTATTTCTTTTTCTTCATTACACCTTACTGTTTGGTAGCATTTGTTAACCGAATACACGTTATTCAAATAAAATTATGTCTAAATGGCACCGAACCAGAACAAGCGACTTGGAAAAAAAATATTGCTGAAAATTATTTTTAATACTAGTATTCATATAAAGTTGTTTTGTTGTAATTCCCATGATTATTTTCATACACCACTGCCAAAATAAAATGTGAATCGTACATGAAACATTTAATAAAGCAAACATCAGCTGCATATTGTCAGGAAAGACAATATCATCAATGTCAGTTGTTCACACATATTTAATCAATTCTCATCTCTCAATCATTTTTTTTAGCAACTATTCAAATACAATTGCAATGTCAATATAGTACAAATTGTATTAAAAAAAATAAAATGGAGGATTTGCACTGCAATATTTTAACTTTAATACAGAGAATAGAGAAACAGCAAAGTAATAGTTTCTTCCCTATTCGAAATAAGTAAAGAAGAAGAATGCTGCCATGATGCTGATTTTTGCAGCAAATAAGATGGAACACCTCTAAATCAACGTGATCTCTACCCCAACAATAAAACTTTATTATCGTCTGACTAATATCACATAAAGAGAAACAAAAATTATACCAGAACACGTTTGGATGACCACATGTACAAACTTACTACGTCAATGAAAAAAGTTACACTGCAAATACGTACCAACAATTATATACTGTTTTCACTGTACAAATAAAAAGTCCCTCGGCACAACAAAATACAACGTGCCACGTGGCAGCTACCTAACTGTGAAAAGAGCTCTGAACTAATTCATGAACATTTTGTTGTACACAAGTGCATGGACATCGCAGAGATGGAGGTGACAACAGGCTGGCTAAAATCAGAACACGGAGCACTTTATAGAGTTCCCTTTTCACATTTGTGGTTCAACAAAGGTCCGATTAACTTCATTATCATATCATCAGTAATGCTTAATAATGTACAAGCAATTATACAGCCAGTGATTGAAAACACAAGTACATTCTACGAAAACAACACCACTGAATACTGATGGCTGGGAAAACAAAAACTGTTGCAAGTATCAAGTAAAAATGGTGCTTAACAAGTTGAGGTCGTACCAACAGCAGAACTTCTCATTCGTATTTCTACATCCATCACAAAATATTCAGCTCATAAAACTGAAATATCATGTGCTACTAAATATTTCAATTTAGCACCAGTCAGTCACTGTACCACTTTGCCGTAAAATGATTTTAAACCTATTCCCCCTTTTCTTTTAACCTAGAGCTACCACGAAACTGTATAATGTCACTAGCAGAATACACTAGACATCTGCTTGGCACACAGGAAGTGCGCTCATCTTTCCTGACAGTGAACACAGCAGTCGCAGAGAGAAGCCCACATGTACTTTGAATATACCAAAAAAATAATTAATAATGTATAATATATACAAACACACAAGTACGTACATATCTGTACAAAAACACTTTGCTGCAAGATATAAAAACATAAATTCTTTGCTCACATCAAACACTTCAGCATTTTAAGAAAATACATTCTGAACAAAGTGTAGCAAACACAACACTTTCAAGTAGAGAAACAGTCATTCAGACTCGGCGTTCTGGAGACAGTAGAAATAGGAAGAATGCATCCACTCACTCAACACACAAACACACACAAACTACCGAGGGACTTCGTACATATTATATATATATATCGTAATAATATTATCATTATTATTTTTACACACAATAAATTGTTTAAAGTGAAAATTGAATGATCAGAGCTCTGACTGCTCTATACATGATAAATATTACTATACAAAATGTTTGTACATGGAAATGAACGAATAAGTACAACTTTTATCCTTTTTTTACAGCAAAGAGAAATATCACTTGCCATCTGTCCCTTGCTTGCTTCAGTTTTCCACATTTTTATGATAGTAAGAAACACACAAAAACAAATTATCTACAGAGATTCTTACGCTTATAAAGTATCTATATGGCATATAATAATGTATATTTTAAAATTTACTATTTCCAGAGTCATTTCAAACATTTAATAACTTTCCATTCTTCTTGAACCTCATAAATCAGTTCCCAAAAGGCATGGAAATGCAGTCTCTTGTTAAACAGTCCAACAAAAAATATTAAAAGATTACACTACGCAAAACAATTCTATTTGTTGTCTTTTGTGGCCACAAACAACATCCTCTTCTTGGCATTACCTTGCCACACACCACAAATCCCCAAAGATAATAAACATAAAAATTACACGCATTCATTATTACACTCATTTGATAGAACACAGACGAAATTTATGTTTTTAAATAATGTTGGAACAAAAAAGATTTTGCATTCCTACAGTTAAACACTGATTAGATTTCATAATAAAACAGAAAATTAAATGTCCGAAAATGGAATCAACAAAAACAGATCTTTAGCATGCATATAACTGAGAAGGCAGAACACTCGAAAAATGAACTACCATAATTTATACTTGCATACTTAACCAGCAATAATGCCACCCTTCCAAAAAGTAGTAATAATTTTTTTGAACCTCTGTGATAACTAAACTTACTCAAGTTAACATTTGCTGATATGCTGACCACAATCTATTCAAGGGCAGTTGTGAAGTGAACCCTATACGTCCCTAAACTCAAAGACAACTAAATTTTTTTTTTACAACGTAATTGTCAATAAGATAAGAGTTATTGAATAATCACAAAATCCATGAAATTAATAAGAAACAAAGAAAAGGAAAACAGGGCAATTGCCTGGAGCAAAGCCTTGTATAACCAATACGAACATAAAATGTCCACTTCTAGTCCACTTATATCTCCACGACTGTTATACTATCAAAACATAGAAGACAAAACCTGCACATGATACATTACCAAGTAAATGTGTGCATTTTATCATGAAATCTTAGAATTCCACAAACCTTAAACATGTTACGAATATTGCTTAAAGGCAGAATAAAGAAACCCACACATTCATTAAATTGTTTCCGTTTTGTAACTATTCGAATCTAAAACTTAAGATTTAGTTTTACATGAGATGTTAGTAATCTAATACGATTCTGGTAAAAATTCCAAGAAAATATTAAACGAGTTTCACCACCACCGTGATTTTTTAAAAATAATGCTATTTCAAATGCTTCTAATTCTACATAAAACTTAGATAGCAGAATACAAATTATAAATAGATGTATCATAGATGCGGTCAGCAAACCCAAAAAAACTAAACCTAAGTGAGCATAGTGGTCAACCATCAAAATACTCTGTCAATCACAAGAAACCTACAGTATTTGGAATTCTTTAGGGTAAATAAAAGGAAGCTTTGTATTTATTAGTACATGCTTATTCCAGTTAACTAACGAAAAATGGTCAAGTGGCCAATGAAAATAAATCCATAACTATTTTACTGTACAGACTTAACTACCGTGGCTATCTCAAATTATGTAGCAGATAGTACGAATTGTATGACTAAGTGATTCGCTGTATTTTCTTACAATTTTCTTAAAATTACTAATTTTAATGATTTTTATTTTTTTGTTTTCAGTAACAACATAGTTGATGGACATTTCAAAACTTCAAGCTAGACACACAAAATAAAAAAAATTACAACATGAAAAAATTGACACAGTGCACCATTATTTTATAGTGTGACATTAACGCTTTTAAACTTGCACATGCATTGTATAGATTTAGTCACATGGATGTCTACTTTTAAAGTATAAGTGGTTAAAACCAAAGTTCACAACAAAATTTTACCACAACAAAATCTTACCACAACAAACTGTCTTTATAACTTAAACATGGAGCCGCAATTTTAAAAATGAGAGCATTATCCACGGCATGTAGCTAAATACCATTGACAGCAACATATACATTTGGGTATCTGTTAACTAGGCCACTGCAAAATGGTTATTGAAAAGACCATTTCTGCAATCAAAAAGAAATTAGACAAATTCCATATCAGAGGACTTTTTTTTTATTTTGACAGAACTGCAAGAAACTTAACTTAAATACTTTCTGCCCTCATGGAGTTATATACATACACAACTGCAAGTTATATGACAAGACGAAAATTCAACAAAAACAGTACAACAAGTTTTGAGAGAGAATATAACACACCCACTTCCAAAACACGAGATGAAAATTTCCTATCCGTTTGAGATATCCAATTCCAGTAACAACTTATTCCAATTTAATGCTCTATGTAGAATACCTAAATTCTTTAAATGGAAGGCAGTCACCTTTCAAAGGTTGCAACCAAGGTAAATGTCTAGTAGGTTCTCCAGTATTCCCATCAGTTAAAGCAGCTAAGGTGGCTGAAAATTTCACTTGTTTATATAGTGAAAATATTATAAAATCTCTTCAATATTTTTGGATGATTTAGAAAAACCAAGTTACTCATTAAGTCATTAAATAATTTAATCACAAATTTTTTTACAAAAATTTTACAGATGTAACGTAGTGATATATTTAAAACTAACCTATACACATGATTTTATACCTTAAATCCTTGCTAACATGCCTGTTATTACAAAGTCTCTATGATTCTGGCCAAATTTTATTTCACAACTGAACAATGTTAATGACTGTCTCTCTCTGCATACAAGTTAGTACGACTGTTTTTGCTGGTGACATATAGCATGTTACAATAAAATATATTTGTCTTCCATTTTCCAAATATTCATCAAATTAGTTTAACACATGTTTAAAATTAAACATAAAGAATTCAGTTTTATACAACGCTTATCAAATTCAACACCCACACAGAGGCATAAAATCGTGTGTGTTGATCTAACTGCCAATTAAATTGTTAGAATACCAAGTATTGGAATTAATTATTTTCAGTGATGTTCCTACATAAATTGCTATTTATACTGTTGCATTAAATTAGTAACCAGAATCTGCATTAATGTACTATACTGTAGGCACATAAAATCATTACTAATACAAAACTGTAGTGTAGTCGAAATAAAATTGTCCCTGGAAGCAGAGCTCAGTAAACTTCATTCGAACTGAGACCACGGATATCAACACAATCTACCATAGCAAGTTTAAAATACGCACAGTTCGTGTGTGTGTGTGTGTGTGTGTGTGTGTAAATATATACCGTACTGCACTGTTGGACATCAGCATTTCCATGTATGCATGAGAAGAATCTTGGCTCGTGGATGGAAACTACATTGAAACTGTTCAATATTTAGGCTGTTATAATAACAATAACTCTTAAAACGTCAGAAAAATTAATCTCTTCGAAAGAGATACCACAAAGAAATCACTCAAGTGTTTGTGCCCCACCAGTCAAAGACCTTGATTGCAAGATTGTTTCACAAAGTTGATAATATGGCACACAATATTTCTTTTTAAAAATATACTTCCTAACTGTGCAAATTGATGCTAACAAATCTTACAGCAGATTACAAAAACTAAATTATTGATTATAAAAATATATACTTTTCAAATAAAAAGAAACTTCATAATATTTTACACTGTACAACAAAACAAAGGGATTGGTACGAAACTGAAATGTCTTTAGTGAGCAAATAAATAACTGCTTTACATAAAAATTACAACAAATATTTCACAAAATATAATGCTCAACCCACAAGGGACCAAGACACAAACTAACACTATTTAACTCTATTTGGCTTCTTGCAAATGTTCTTGAATCAGAATAATAACAAAAAAAAATTAGCTTATTTTAGTACATTACAAATTCCTCTACGAGATTCATTGTGTCACAGTTTGTTACTATTCAGAATTGTGGTCACAGTAAGACAGGAAAATATATTGTGCCGAGTAAAATGATGCTTCTTCACACATTTATAACACATGAACATAACATACATTAAAAAATCCAACTATTAAAATGAACTACTGCACAATCATATACCAATTGCAACGAATTTCAATATTACAAAATTCTAAGGTAACCGATCAGGCGGGAATCTAGGGCGATGCCCAGTATCTTTACCTTTAAGGAACAGTGCAGCCATCTATGCAGATCACGATGCAACTTGCATGCTGGCGAAAAGTGCAGCCATCAATCATGTTGTCATAGAATTTCACGAGAAATAAGATTTTTTTTAAAGCATTTTACAGATTATCATTAAACGAAAGCAACCATGAATTGTATAGCTCAAAAACTTTATTTATAGCAGCAATATTCTTTCCAAAATGCTGTCACTAGTACTGTAAAATAAATAGCGGTCGTTTACACTGCAATTTTTTTCAATACAGAAACTTCATCTATGATTGACATTTAAAACAACTGAGTGTGCATCGGCCGCGCTGTTTTTATTGAACAGTGGTTCATTTATAACGGCAGAAAAACATGTGCATTATTTTGACTCTAGGAAACAAATGTGATTATTTTTGCAGATTATAATGGAAATACAGCAGTTGGGAACATATTTGAAACTGATGAATCAAACTTGGGCCATTGGAGAGAAGCATGCAATGCAAACATTTGCTTCCAAAAGCACAATATTCTCTTTTGGCAAAGTGAATTATTTTGGTTTCGATGGAAAACCATTTCTAATGAAGGCCAAATTAAATATCCTACTGAAGTGGATGTTCAACATGTGGCCTCATATCTGTACATCAGAGGTGACAGGCATCATGTATATTTTACAAAACCCAGGTTTTTGCACTGCCTTACTGTATTTTTCGTGTTATTTCCAGGTTGCACTATATACTATATGGAATAATAAGCAATTTAACCAGTAGGAAAGCATCATGGTATCGGTGTAAACAGCAATCCTGTAAATGTTCATATTTGTGACATTGTGTCCTTTACCTCCGATGCAAAACTATGAATACCAAAAAATTTCCCCAGGATTTTCCTCAAAAAATTAGGCGTGGATTAAAATCGATTGCCCCTTAGAATCAAGTAAATCGTGTGTAAAGGCTGTTATTCTAAAATAAATAGAAATAAAAAGTGCCCCCAACTACACACAGCAGTTAGATTTAGAAGCCACATCATTTAAATGGCTCATGGCTGTACAATATTAATTTTCAGTCTTCACTCAGTGTGTTTAAAGATGACCAATGGCTAAAATTAATTTCTCCATCACCAATGAATACTGTTTATTATAATTTACTACATCTTTAAGAGAACAATTGTAACGCATGCGCAAAATGATTCTATCAAATGCGTTGTGTTTATTTTGCGGTCAATTTCTTTGCTTCCGACAGCGTTAGCGCATTAATAAAACTGAAGGTACCCAAAGGAACATACAATAGCACTGCATGAAACCATGTGGCAATGTAAATTTGATTATGATGACTATTAGCTATACAATAGTTTCACTTACCATCATCCATATCAACTGTCTTTACTGAGCAGTGTAGCTGTACCGAACCGTGACCAATGAAAAAATTGTCTAGTGCTCATGAGTAGTGGATGTGAACGCTACTTGCTGCATTTTGTTGACAAAATGTTAATTTAATTGAAAGTAAAATATTAGAGATGAATTGGTGAAATCAGCCTAACATGGAAGAAGAAAAAAAAAAACCCCCTCAATAATTTAATAGGTATGTGTGTTCTTGTTGAAATGATAGGAGGGTGGTGCACATACCAATGCTGATTAACATCAAATTAAGAAGGAAAAAACCATGGCTACAATGTGCATGGGCATAACCATTGCTGTCTTCCTAACATACGGTGCACAAAAGCCCCAAGTTTACCTATCCCACAGGGAAATTACACATTTTACATAAAATGACAACATTTTAACAGGTACATATTCTCACTTTGAAATCTCCCCTAAGAGCACCAAATACACTGTGGGCCATACTGCAACACTTTGTTTTGGTTAATCATATCTCGAAGCGTAGCTTTCCCTATCCCAATCTGCCAGAGTCGGCTCACAGCTGCAGATGTTGCATCTCATTAACTTGCTACATGCCGCAGTGTCTCAGATGTTTTGAACAAGCTAGGAATGCCAATACTATGGTATGGTGGATAGGGCCCATTTTGTTCTGTGGTTACAAATATCTCAAATGAGATTTATTTTTTAAGGAAGCAGTTTATAATGGTTTGTAGAAAGAACATGTGGAGCAGTTAAAAAATTAAGTTTGGAAATATTACACAATTTCTGAAATCAATGTTGCATTAACTACATGCAAATTTTGAAAATGCAACATTTCTCGTGGTGGACAAAGTGGTACAACATCCAACATGAAAACATTGTAATTTGTAATTCACACTAACACAGGGTTTTTTAACTTTTATATGCTCACACATTTTCAGAATTTCAAGTATCAAGTGTCAATAAAGGTAACAAGTATTGAACAGATAATTGATAGAATTAGTCAATGTTTTTATAGAGAAAATGTCGGTATCGGCCCATCGGTATTTGGTAACAAACCAAACCCACCAATATTTTTGGTTCTCAATGAATAACTGGTGGTGATATTTAGTACATCATTACGTGAACATGTGTAACGTAAAACAAATTCCAACTAACTTCATAATTTGCTGAATGTTGAGAAAAATGTATTGAGTTAAGGCATATTGCTGCCAAAAAATAAAACCCTTGTAAAAAAACACGGGTCTACAGTACACCAGTCTTCCTTGTAAATTTGTTAAATCATGACTTCACTAAGTTTACATTATCCAGTCTACTGGGTATCTTGCAAGTTTTTGAGTTTATCAAATAGGGGAATATTTAAAAAGGTGAGTTACAAGTAACAAAAAAAAAAAAAAAAAAAAAAAAAAAACTAGCATTCTTGGTTACAAAGAGCAACAAATATACGTACTACAGTATGTTTCCAAATTCACATGCAGTTCATCACAAACTTTATACACACATTATATATTACACAATACTGAAAAGAGTAACAAACTGTGCCCTTTCAATTCCTTTCGATGAAACAATATACAAATTAAACACAGATTTTGTAAATGTTATAATACTCGTGTCTGCAAGGATGACCAACTGTTTGCAGTTGAAGATGTACAAGTCTTCTCAGTCCCTCAAAGGGAGCATGCAAAACTGTGATGTGTGTGGCATCATAACCGGCAACAAAGTATGTTCACTCACTTTTATGCCTTACATACATAACTTCTTACAAACAAATTAACAAACACAATAAAATAAACCTAGCTTTCCATTACATTTAAGTTTACAGTTTCACAATACCCTAATATCTTAAAACTCTCAAAAAAAAAATTATATACAAACAATATTAAACAGATCTGTATGTCACAGCGCACAAACCGTCCTGTAGTACTTTCAGTACTGTACTGGAGTCAGTAGGGTAAGGGTGAGGGAAGGACACACATTCCCACGACCGAGTTGCAGAGCCTGCTGCAACCAAAGCAATGCTGCGATCATGCGCTGCTGGTGGTAATGCCGACGGTGGACAGGGAGAGCGACACGGAGAGGCAGGAACGGCGGCGGCCCCTCCCAACCCAGCCTCGCTGCCTGCCACCTGCACAACACACACTTCAGACAACCTGGGAAGAATGGGTTCAAGACTTTACAGAAACATATTCACCTGCACAGGACAAGCCCAAGTGCCAACTTGACTGAGCATAAAGCAACTACTGAAGTGCAGCAAATGAAGACTCTCCAGAACGCGTGAGGGTGCCTATGCGGTAGGTGAGCAGGGCATGCAACCCATCCTTTCAGTCTATGCTCGACCTTTAAGGTAATGTGTTACGATAAAAGAAAATGCTCACCCTGACAGATGGCTGTTCACTCTTTCAGCTAATTGAGTACCTAGTAAAGAAGAAAAATTCTATTTTTGGGGACATTAGAAGAGTAGAATACAGAGGAACTATAATGTAAAAAGTCATACAACTAATATTAGTAAAACATCTACATGTTGAACCTCCTAATAGAAATGTACGAAGCTTCGATAGTATAATAAAGTCAAAGCTTTTTTAACATTCAATTGCATTTTGCAATCAAATTTACTATTTGCATAATGTGAAGCTCCAAATCATTCTAACACGTTGTGCATGTAATATTTCCTGCCAAGTGATTAAATATGAAAATCTGCAAAACAATGTATTAATATTGTCTACTCCAGCACAGTGTAATGGTTGAATTGACCACACAATGGTCGCAATTAATACAAGTCGCCCTGTAGGTTACCTGTTCTGTGGATGTACCATGTACCAACATTACTGAATTTTACAACGAACATGATTCTACGATGCTGCAGCGAGACTTCATGGCATACATGTGTGAATTATAGCTGAGAATGTTGGCCATTTTTGGTCTAAGCTATAATTTTTTCCTTCAGAGTGGGTTATCAGGAATTTGTTATGCAATTTTGGCCGACNCCCCCCCCTACCCCCCCATTCAATATAGTATGTTCAACTTCATTCACTCTAGTTAGAAAATTAGTGATTTCACAAGTCTTGGGGTTAGATCATGTTAGAAGATTCTGTAGAAAACAGGTAGGGTAAAATGTGTGATTTTTATTGCATTATATATTGCACCAGTGCTTTTTAGTTGTTTTTTCAAACTTTGTGGCCTGCAGGTACAGTAAACACAAATAGAGTAGAACCCTGTTACAACATTTTTCAAGAGATCAGTAAAATAAAGTGTTATACGCAGGAAACAGTATTACACCTGCAGGAACACATCAAGTAAAACAAAATTCTAATGTAATAACTTTTGTATATAAATAGCTAGTCAAGTTTTTAAATATCTTCACTTGAATCATTTTATGTGAAAATATCAGTGGTCCGAATTCCCTGGAAGATATCATCAATTAACGCACAATGACATGCATTCTGGACGCTTGTTCACTCATCTACTGTTAGTTTTCTTAGTAATTTTGTAATGACGTAATATTCTTCATTTTTCGGAACACCGGTGTAAAATTCTTTTGTGTGTATTTAGCTTTGGAAAGCTTCGTAATATTTTATCAGGTTTAAAGTTAAAGCCGCGGTGGTTCGTTTCCCGTGATGGTTTGTTTATCGAGCAGACGTGTGTCTTTGAAGGTTATCGGACGGACATCTGCTGTTTACGTTGTAACAGGAGTCCGTTTACTGTCTAGTTTCGAAAGTTGTTGTTTTGGTTATGCGTCAGCATTATACAGAAACTTTCCGGCTGCGACGTGACATTCGGTTCTCTGGAAGTGGACGGTGTCAACAGTTTTAGTTTCCTGTGACGCAGTTGCGGGTATAATAACATGTTGTGAGCGCGGGACACAGCGTAGTTTTGGATGACGCTACTGGCAGATGCCGGATGCCATGCGCTTATCTTAGGAGAAGGGGGGGATAGGCCTGCCTAATATATACTGGTGGTGCCTATCGCCTAAAGGAACAAAGTAACCAACCATCGAAGAAGACGCATCGGGCGTGACAAGACGCACCAGTCCGAAAGGGCGTGGGTCGTTAGGGTGCCAGGAGGGAACGAACATCCCTCCTGCCTTCGTAACTTAGTCTTGCGATGCAAGTTTGATACATTAATAAACTGTAAACGACTGTGGCGCTGTTTTCTGCACTGGTATAATTAATTGTGAACGTTCGTACTCTGCAAACTGGAACTTCGTCTGTGAACTGTGAAACTTCAATGATAAATAAAGTATAAAGCAAACTAATCTGGAACTTCTTTCTTAAGTAACTAGCGTCCAATTTACTGAGTCTCGTATTCTACCTTCTGATCTAGTCGAGGGCAAGCCGTGGCAAAAGTAACGATCGGCAGTGTAATAAGTCCGCAAAGTTACAAGATGGCGCACAACTGTGAGGCTGCAATATACTAAATAACAATTTAAGTAACAAGGCCGGAACATAACAATTTTCAAAACCATTACTTCGAAAATTCTTACCATTTACAGTATAAACGGTTTTCTATACTTGTTTGTAGGATATTGCGTTGTTAATATGTCTGAAATTTTACTTAACAGAAAAATTGCATTTGAGATGCTGCAAGGAGTTGAACAAATACTGTTGTTATAAGCAGGACATGAAACCATTAATCCTTATGGAAAAATGGTGGGACCATGAAATAATGGTGTTACATGCAGGAAAATTTTGTATGCGGGAATGTTATAACCTGTTTCTACTGTATTCACATTTAATTAAAATTTGCATGAATACTTACTATTCGCTTTGAACTTCGATTCGCAATGGAAAATGAATATTCACACATGCCTACCAAGAGTGGGGTAAACAGGAGTTCCAGAAAACCTACTGACCAGCAGCATCGTCCAGCATGATACCGACATGCAAACATCCGGGAGCGGCTCCACCGAGGAATCAAACCCGGTTTGCCTTGATGGAAAGTGAGTGCCCTACCCGATACACCACCGCTGTCTCCCTTTTGGTAACTGAGATTGATGGATTAAATTCATGAGTCTTAAGAATTGTGTGATTTGAAAAAATAGTTGTTCTAAACAAAATCAGTGGTGGGTGTATTTTTTCCTACAAAAATGGTAATTTTTTTAAAAATAGTAACATGGGTTGACAGCATAGGTGCTCAAATGAAAATAAAGTTTTGAAAATACCTTTTCCACAACAATAATTACATAAAAGAAGAAATACGATTAAATTTCAGCAGCAACTAGATTCAAAATTCCCTGCACGAGAGAAAAGAAGCACATTGTAATCCCCTCTATAAAGAACCCCTCTACAACCAACACAGAAACATTCAGTCCCTTCAATTTGTTGTAGAGGTTTTACTGTTATGGACATTAATTTGCAGGTATTTACAATACCCTCGATAACAATTATAGCTAGTGTGTGTATTGGGCAAAACAGTCTATAATTTTCCAGGAAGTGAAATTTATACATTGTGTTAAAAATTATGTTGGGATGGTTCCCCTTTTTTCCAGTTCTGTTTCTCGGTTCGGAATTCTTGTTTCTCTGGTGTTGGTTCCAGTAAATAGTTGTAACGTTCGGCACTTGTTACACTGCCGAATGTTACTTTACCACAACTAGCTCAAGGTAGAAACACGAGACTCACTACAATGTGACGCCGATTAATTAAAAAAGAAGTTCCAGAGTGTTTTGTTATGTATGTTTATTTAACTATTGTAGTTTCACCGTTCACATACAAAGTTCCAGTGTGCAGAGTACGAACCTCTCACAGATAAATATAAAAGTACAGACCAGCGCCACAGTCGTTTACAGAATATTAATGTCTCAAAACTTGCATCAAAATAAATATAAAATGCGTCAAACCTCCCACACCGGCAGAGAAAAAGTCTAGTGGTCGATGTGGGGGTTATCCTCACACGACGCAACCTAGACGACCATTCTTTGATGCTTCTGACGACTGCACTGACCTGTCCCGAAGTAACTGCTTCCGACGACTGACGAAACTGCTCCAAGGGCGCCAGACAGACACGTCTTTTGTGCTGCCTATCACCCCCCTCTCCTGAGATAAGGGCCTGGCCCCGCACGCTCTCAACACGTTATCGACACTGCTCCGCACAAACTAATACTGCGCCGTCAACAAAACTTGAACGACGCAGCCGGAAAATATCTAAATAATACTGACGCTTAACAAAACTCCAAAGTTCGAAACGAAACTGTAACCGTCTGCCCGATAACCGTAAAACGGCACACGTCTGCCGGATAAACAAACGGGAAACGAGCCACCACGGCTTTAATTTTGAATACCCGATAAAAATATTATGAAGCTCGGCAAAGCTTAAGAAAAACTAAAGAAATTTAAACACGTGTCTTGAAACTTAAGAATATTGCGTCATTACATAGTTTTGCCGCAGGCTCGAAAGATTGAGAGATTTTGGAAATGAAAATCCTTTTTCTTATCCGAGAGGCATGTTTATGTTATGTACTAGTGTTTTTTTTTTGTTAAAAAGTGCATTTTAATATATTATCACAGAAAATTTCAACTCTACAATAATTTCATTAAAAAATTCCACTTTTTTCATTATGAACATTGTTTTCAGACATGTGATGTAACTCGACAGCAATTATAATTATCGCTTTATTTAATGTGATGTTCATTGCCTGAACTCGCACCGCACTGCAATTTTTGTAATGACCTTTGTGTAGTGGCATTCTTGTCTTACCAAAATTATAAGTCACCACAAACTCATAGTAAATAAGCCAGCAATCTCAATGTTATTTTTGTGAAGAATTGATAGCTAGTTTTTACCAAACGACTAGAGATGGTATCTAGTGATGGGCAGAATCAAAGATTTTCAGGAATAGATTACTTTGTATTTGAATACTTGTAAGAATCGAGACGTTGCACTTGCAGCTTGAATTTGAGAACTGGTAAATTCTGTTGTGGTATTTGCTAATTTGAATGTGTTATTCAAATGGTTTTTTCTGAGTGATCTATCTGCTTTCATTCACATAAAATTAAGATGATACAATGTAATCAAAGGGCGGCGAATGCCGCAGAAGCTACAAACCGTCCAGATTCCAGACAGCTACTGTAGACAATAAAATTCAAAACAGTACCATAGAAGTCAAAAAGACACGAAACAGTGTCTTTGATATTGAAACAAACGCATTTAAAACTTTATATGTAATGTAAATGGACCACAAAACATGTGAGAATACTTCGGTTTCAGTACAATAACTATTTAAATACACAACCTTGTCTGCAAACATTAGAAAACCAGCATGGAATGAATGAAATATTTGCATGAAAACTCTAGTACTTACAGCTTATAGGCAAATAATGTGTGCGAGACGTGAGAACTGATAGATCACTATGCTAGATCACTCAGATAAAAGTATTTGAATACTTTGGCCAGCATTCAAGATATCTTGAAAAATCCAGGGAATTGAATTCTTTAACATTTTTAACTCGAATACTCTTATCAATAATGGCAACACTAGCACTGTGCATGTATCTTGTATGATGTTTACACTTCATGTTGCTAAATCACTACACATCAAGCCGCTCTGTTGAGAATATGTGAACTCTGCCTTTTCTTTTATTGAAGCTGGTAGTGGATAACAGATAAATAAAACAAAGGAAAGGCCTATTGCTCGTGGTCCGCTAAGTAATGGTATTGCATACTAACGTTACCAATTGTAAAACAAATATACGATTCTGCCCAAGTAATAGACACAAATGCCACTGCTCATCATAAAAAGGCTTGCATTTGAATTATATACATTGTTTATTGATAATGCAAATGAGTAGAAAATATGTAACATACTATATTTTAAGTTTTTTTTCAATAGTAAAGTAGGTTAGGTTATTGTATGTTCTGTGGTGGAACTTTAATTACGACAACCAAAACAATTTCCACGACAACCAAAAGCCAGATGGGTCCAAGTCTGCCATTTTGAGTTATCATAACTGACCTTCACCAAGGTCGAGCTCAAAGTTTAATTTAACTTAGATGACTCTCTCACACATATGCCACACACCAGCCACCGTCAGATAATGTAGTTTCTGCCTACTTCCATATTTACACTGGGTCACTGAACACTGTACTTTTTTATCCTGTGCAACAGAACCTTTACAAACAGCCAGTTTCAGTCTTGTCAGTTCCTTTAAAGAACTGGCAGAACCAAGGAACCAAAGAACCGATTGTGCCATCTCTAGTTTAAAGCGATAAGCTTGTGGTAATGTTTATATTTACACTTGGTAGAAAGATAAACATTGGGTAAACACAGACAGCAAGCAGGGCTTCAAAAGTGCTCACTTTACCATGAACAACCTGTAGCAGGACTCTCACCTGACTTCAAGCACTTTTGTGCTATCGGCTCACGAGTGGGCATTGGTGTTGGAGTGGGAGTTGGAGTTAGAGTTGTTGTTTGTCTGATTGTTGCCTTGAGGTGTCAAAGGCTTTTTGTCCTCGCTAGCCGGGGTTGGCGGTGCGTCTTTCCTCGGAGGCATTCGCTCGTTGATAGCGTCCAGTCCCTTGGCTTCAGCAAATGACGTGATCTTGTGGTTAGGAGAGAAGCCTTGCAGCGCTATACAACAGAAAAATCACACATGCAACTTCATGAAAGAAGACAACAAACAAGTATGTCTATGAACACAATACATGTTAATATCAGAGAAACAGAATAACAAGAGTAACTTCTTAATTTTTTTTATTTGCATAGAAAATTAAAAATTTCACAATACACAAGTTTGATTATTTTGTTGCATTTCCACAAATGTCTTATAGGAGTCGTTTATGACAAACAAATGCTTGATGAAAAATATTGCATTGTTATTTGTGTCCACTACTTTTGTGTTTTACTATTTATCTGATGACATTATCTGAAAAATAGTGTAGCTTAGAACACTGCCACAGATGCAAGTATAAATTTTGTACGATTTCTTATTCTAAGTTACAACCTGAAATTACAGCACCAATTGTCAGTCATGGCCATGCTTTGTAGCAGAAGAATTAACCAGTCCATCTCAAACTTGCAAAACATACTTGGCATAATCACTCACGTTTTTTCATCACACTGCAAGTTACTTATTTAGTTGTGAGGATGTGCATGTATGGACAATATATCAAAAGTTAAGTTCATGGTACAGATAAAACTGTATTTTCAAGCCTGGACTTACCAAAATGTGGAAGATTCTAGTAAAGATCCAACATTTTTGATGCTTGCGGCTAAAATTCAAGAGCCTGACACAAGTCAATGTGATGACTAAGAAAGAGGGCAGCTTTACATTAATTGTATGGATGTTTAATGCTCACCGTTCTTGAGGGATGTCTTCCCTCCTGACAGTGCTCCCAGAGGCAATGACCCAGTTGGTGTAAGACCCTTCAGCTGTAATACACTCTCGCTCTCCTCCCTGCAAATGTTTACATGTTTCAAAACATGGAACAGTTCTTTATACTGAGGCCATTTTCTACTACTCTACGAATAGCATACTAAGACTTTTTGTTTATATCATATATTATTCTTCGATTCCTTTCTTGCTGTTGCGGTATTTAAAAAAAAAAATTATTAAATGTGATCAAAATCCTTTACCTGTTTAGTATACTCTACCTGGCTATTACAAATATAAAATTAATTTGTTTAACATTTAACATTATAGAAAGGTAATTTAAAATTGTTATATTAATTTTAAAATGATACAGTATGTTACTAGTTCTGATATTACTGTATGTCTATACTGCAGTATATTAAGGGATACAAAATTTTAGAATAGAGAATTACAGTACAATTTTTTTTATTTTCTTAAGAGATAAAAAGCCAATTTGCTTCAAAAAGTTACAGTATTATACTTTCTGTTGAAATACACTTTGGAAGCAAAGCTCCCCATTTTCTTAAGGCTACAGAACACAGCTAATATCACACGGAGGTTTGAAACAACACATGAACTGCACACACAAATTACTGTACTGCAAGGTTGACCATCATACCTCCATGCTACCTACTCACTGCTCACCAAACTGTTGTTTCTCTATACCAGTCCATACGAAGAGATAACCACGTGAACTGGTTCCCATACCCCCTTCAAAAGAGCATGAATTTGCAACTGCCAAACACCGAATTAATCATTTGATGTTCCCTCTGCGGGAATCTAAATAATTTAGCTGGGCCTGCTGACTGAATTTACTCAGATGAGTTATGGGGAATTTCTTCCTCACACACACTTCCGACCTTGACATGTCAGCAAATCAGCTAGGGTTGAGAAAATGTTTTTTTTTTGTTTCCCCAATTGAAAATGAAAAATATGTTATTGAATGGTATGAAACTGCAATTAAAATACAATAAAATTGCATAAAATAGATTCTCAAGACATTTTATGTTTAGTTTTATGTAAATATTTTAGTAATATTATAATGGACACACAAAATGGATACACAGACAAAAAATTTTCACTGTTATTCAACAACATATACATTTGATAGATACAAAAATTGAAAATTTTTATTCCATTTACACTTTTAAAACCAGTTTTCTTACTGAAATCTAAAACGAAAGCTCTGAATTTTCATACAGTTTCAATCTACCGAATATTCAGAATACATATTCTCACAACCCTACTAATAGCACATATTCTAGCACTTCCCATCTTATGACCTGCACCAGGAAAGAGAGGGCAAGGAAAAAGGCACAATACAACCAACGGGCCACTTTGCCAGCAAGCTGTCTTGCCAATGATACCTCCGAAGTCTGAGGGCGCATACCGGAGAAAGATCAGACAATGATGATAGTGGAAATACTTGGCCCCCATGACCTCACAAGCCCACAACAAGGATGAGGTCACACAAACATGCCTCCTCATCGGATACAAAATACAGTATAAACCTGCTGTAACGAGTATGCGTTATAACAACACATTTGTCATAGCAATAATTTTTGACTGCACACTGTGTTCTATATTAAATACACAGTTAATATAATTTTTTTAAACAAACTATAGACTTCGGCTTTGTTTATGTTGTAATTAAAAAATGAAAAATAAAGGCTGCTGCTTTTCTTGGAAACAAAAGTGCTAGCAATTACACAGTGCAATCAAATTCACGAGACTGTATGAATCAAATGGTTCGGGGTAGGGGTGTAGGTACGCATGCGTATTTTAGGTCTTTGATAGATCCGTTTACTGAATAGGAACTGCAAAGAAATAAAAACGTTTTCCCAATGATCACTGATTATCCGTTTCTTAATAATCTTTATGTGAATAATGGTCACATGTGGACAGTGCCACTGTCAGCTGTGCTAAATTGTACTTCATAGTCAATTTGTGATCTTCCATATGCATAAAGGCATTTAGAAAAAAAACTGCATTATGAGTGTATGATAACTCTGCACGAGATGATGCTGCATGGTAATTTTCAGTTTAACGATAATTCGCAATAGCTATAATTTATTTTGCCACAGTCAGTTGTCGTTATAGCACAGTTCCAACGTTCCAGACCTGGAGTGCATTTCATCAAGTACTAGCTGAAGTTGTGCCATTGCACTAACACTACCTTAAGATGTCCTCTTATGATTCCAACATATAACCCACAACTGTCATTAAGACCACATGCCATCACGACACTACAGTACAAGGCAACACTATGATTCAATTTGACAAAACCCTGGCTAAAAATTCAAAATACACAGTACCATACCATAACAATACAATTCTATGCAGCACCTTGAACGGATAACTGTCAGCCAGCCAAAAGCAACTATAACCTTTTCTTGCACAAACTAGTAGNGAATTTCAAACACAGTATGCAGAAATTGCTCACCTCAATACTGAGAATACTCTAGCCATTTTGCCGATCGCTCGTATCTTGTTTCGAATAACCTCTTTCCGTAAGTTTGCTGCTGCACCTGCACAGAGTAAGCCACTCAAAGTAAACATTTGCACTAACATCACTAGTTCCTCAATAAACTGTTGGTGTTTTTAAGTAGAGAAAAATTTCAATAAACTGTGCATTATTGTCCTGCTGTTTTATTCAACAGCTTCCACCACACAATATGTATTACACACGCAGCACAACTTTTTTCTTTGAAAACAGCAACGTAAAGGAAGAAAATTTCTGATGCCGTGAAATGATAACCACCAAAAAGCAAATTCTCAATTTTCCTACTGCAGTGTTTGGAAAATAAGTACAGTAAACTCTCAATTCTAAGACTTTTCATGGTTCCCAGGAAAACCGTTTTTATATTGACGGAGTTTTTGGTGAAAGAAGTTTTTCATTTTATTCATGGTTTTCAGGGCTTTTATAAATGAGAGTTGACTGTAATTTATAACACAAATTAACATTTATAAAACAAACTTAATGATGCATACTACAAAATTATTTATACCACAACATTTGCAAAAAAAAAAATTGTAAATGCTTTAGAATTTTTAGTGTTCAGAACACACAAAACCACACATAAGAAAATAACTGTTAGGAGAAATGGAGCTCATTTTTAATATAATAATAGAAAGAGGGAATTCTATTGCTATCAATAAGAACCACCCAATTTTGAGTAACAAACAAAACATAATGTTTTCATTTCATGATAATAAATTCAAAAAGTTTTACATCCTAGAGAAGTTTGGATTTATTTCAATTTTAAAAATAAAAATTTTAAATTTATAATATAATTTAAGTATGCAACATAAACATGCAAAATACTTATGAAATTAGTGCACTTACTGTGTGTTCTCATCACCCAGCGCTGACAAAATTATATTAGATTTACTGCTAATAATAAAGTTAACCCTAGTAAACGTTACATTTTGTACACAGATTAACATACAACCACCAAAATCAATACTAATTATAAATATACAATAATTGCATATTTATAACATGACTAGTGCGTGCTTAGTAAATTTAGGCATACATCTGTTGCAGTATTTGCACCAACTCCCACAGCTAAACCAAGCACAGGAATAACAATAACACTACGACACATAATTAAGACAAAAATAAGTTCCATTAGTGCAACTGTTCATAACATGCAAAATATTACAACATACATATCACACAAACAGATATAAAATTTTCATTACACAGAATTTAATTTTCTTTCATTTGTTAAATGTACCTGATATAACATTAAATGGCATGCATACCACAAAAATATAGGCTATTATAAATCACAAACTGGTTAGTAATATGATTGTACAGTTTGGATGAACCTCAATACCAACTGTTGTTTTACACAAAATTCCTGGTATAAGGATTAAAACAAAACAGCCTGTACAAACAAAACAATGAATATCACAGAAGAAGTATTACCAACGTAGCAGAAAATATACAAGATTACCCCAACTGCACCCACATAAATGTACTATAATTATGAACAGTAAATGATTTTAAGATGATGTAACTATGTAATTAATATTTTATGAAACTAATGTGTTAATGTATGTTACATATGAATGAGCATGCAGATGAGTTAAGAATGCCGTAGCATGACACAGAATGCATCGAGGCTATTTAACATTCCTTCCTCAGCTTTGGTGTTGAATGGAATAATAGAAAATCACTTCAAATTGTGAGCGATAGTTTCAACTAGAAGGTTCATAGAACATCACCAATGGAGAAAACAATTTCCCACAGGATTAAAAATGTTTGGTCAAAAGGGAGGTCTGGATGGCCATAAAAAAACACACACACACGCACACGCACGCACACAGAATGGGAGGAACGAAAGGTGTTACTTTGCCAAAAAAAAGTACATGTCCCACATCAAAGAAACTCTGTATCTCACGCTCTAGTGTTCAAAGCATTGCTGCAAATATTGCAGTGCACTATTGCTACGTGCAGCAGCGACACTCACGAGTCCATAAGTAGGTGAAGAGCCACGAGCAAAGTGAGATAACAGAATTTGGAGTTTATTGCATTAGCAAGAGGTTGCTGCCAAAAGTGCGCATTATGCACAAACACATGTTACTTAAATCACGTCCCTCCATAACGAACAATGCTAGCATACAAATTTAAGGTTAATTCATTTTGCAGAAATGCATATATTTTTACAAACAAGGTGCTCCATAGAAAAACGGGAAAGGACAAAAAAAGATGGCAACTATAGGTCTCACATATTTTTTTTGCACCTCTGATCATTTCAGATAAATCTGTAAGTAACTATTTTGCACCAAATTTTTGCATTTGTTTTAAAATTTCAAAATTTTACAGCTTACAATTTATGTTATTTTTATGTCTCCATGCACTTGCAAGCCTTTCTTGGTCATCATCTTTCCACCGATTAATAGGTGTTTATCTCATGTTGCACACAATATTGTTTAGTGTTAAAAGAGTTATTACTGATAAGTAAATAAAATCTATTTTTAAACTTTAGGTGAAGCAGTGCGTCTAACACAACTGTTACTAGCCACCACTCGCGTGCAGCTATTCCATCAACAGGATAATGTGGACTTCCACGCATGTATGCATTGCCATGTGTGTGTTCTGGCCAATGTTTATGCATATGAAATTATTGGTGTTTTGACAAATTTAACACGCTACTCTGTGGTCACGCCAGTAAGCAGAATTATTTCCCAATTTGGGAAAAGATAGAGATGAACATGCATCGCACCACTACATTCTGTAAAAGTGCAAAAGTATGGGCCGCTATGACCTGCCACGATATCATTGGTTCCCATTTTGTTGTAGATGACTACTGCAACACAAGCTCACAGCACAAACCTACACAGACCACATTGTTTGACGTTTCCATGCTGATTAAGCAATGTTTTGTTAACTGCACAATTTTGAAACAAACAAGCGTTTCTATTGGTTGATGGAACGAATGCCTTCTGCAAAAGATATTCCACAATTAGCTAATTTCACAACCTGCATTAAGTCCTCTTCTCTATGCAAGTTGTTTTTTTTGTGGGGGATACTGAAATACAGTAACAGTGTTTCACACCCACTTCACACAGCCTTTAAGATCTTCGTAAGAACACGGACACAGTTCTGCAGAAGGTTACTAGGAAAAATTGTAATGTTACCGTGATCAGGCTTATGGAGATTGTCTTAAAATAGTGGTGGAAGGGTGAAAAAACTGTATTAAATGAATGTTTCTATGTGTAAAACAATAGTGACTTATTTTGGTTCGCTATGTTTATGTTTATGCATTAACCTGTGCATGCTCACATATAAAAGTGTGAACATGACACATGCATGCTCATCCACACACAATTTCCAACCCCTCACCTTTTCCCACCCCACACACATGCACACACACAGAGATGAAAGAATTAATTTTCAGTCAACAGCACTAAGAGGACTGTAGCATTTTTCTAGACAAATAACTACACTAAAAACCACACATGCAAAAGGAAAGTATGCCAGTTTAACTTCCAAAGACAAAGTACTTCACTGCTTCTTTGTAAAATAATCAAAAAGGAAAAAAAATCCACCGTAACATTTTAGGATGTTGTAATTAAATTAATAGAGTTCACAGGCTTTCTCAGTCACTGTCTGAAAAGCTTGGCTTTTGAGATTATTCAATGTTATTAAATCCCTGAAAAAACGTATTATTTTAAGAGATTCTGCAGTATTCAGCTGGAAATGCTCAACATAACTGAAGTTCATTTCAGCAGTAGGATCCCCCCCCCTTCCTTTTTTTTTCCCTTAAAAGAATAAACTCCATGCCTAACTCTCAGTATTTTCCTTGTATGGACATAGCACACGCCCAATTATACAATCAATTATTTTAGTGTTATTTTTATGCAAATTATTGAATTTTTTTTCTCCAAGAAAAACAAAATTGGTTCCTCGGAAATTCAAATGAGATGACAAACAACACAAAGATAACTTAGAAAAAATAGATAATCTAAGCAAGATATCCCCTATTATGTACATAAACATTACACATAACAAAATTCTTTTCTTCAAAAGTGTTACATGGTTCTTATAAAGTCCTATGGATTACGTACTTACTTTCTAATCCTACTGTATCGGCAGTAGAGTAACAATCAAATCTACTCTCTACATCCAAAACTACAAATTAAGTCCTCACCTAATGTCACCCTCCTTAAAACTGTTCAATTACAGTGCCAATATAATTTTCAGACAATAATTTAACCTACACCACAACAACGTTTTAAATATTATGCCACATGAATAAATATGCCCTTCCTCCAAACCAACATTATAACTGTCAATTTAACTAGCTGTATCCTGAGTACAGCTAGTGTTATGGAAAAAGTTACTTTCCCACAAATTTTGTACAGTATTTTATCATCTATTTCAGTGTATGAATCTTAAGACTAAGGTGGTTCCACAATAATCATGTTTAAACTACATCACGTGTTTACATTTTGAGAAGCGCAAATTCACTCATAGTCATACGGAATTACACTACCTCCAACTACCATCATTTTGTGGCAAAACTGTAGAATTATTTGTATATTTGCTCACTTACGGCAATGCAACAGTCAAAACAATTTACATTCAACACTGGTTTTTACACGAAAAACCAAAACTCTATTTTCTTTTAATATCACTGTCACCACCTCATGTCATGGTTATTTCCCCATGGTGTTAAGTGAGGACTTACTGCAATACTAGTCGAGTTAGAGGTCAGATATCACCAGTGAAAATACTTCACAACCAAATCTTGACATGGTGAAGAAAATGGGTAAACTTGCAAGGATAAAGAGTAAAACATAAAACACTGCATACTTTCCACCACTTACCTATTGTGCAACAATTTACCTATCCCCACAATTATATTTAGGTACAACGAGAACAGGTTAAAGAACAGGGGTTGAAGAAAATTGGGGAGGCATACATGAGACAGTATGAGTATGACAAAAGATTGAGGAGGGAAAGATTGCTCAGAAAAATTATCTTGAAATATTCTGGTAGAATGCCTCAAGACAGAACAAGAAACAAATTAGAAGAGTAGATAAAAGAGGCAGTGCAGCGCAAAGAGGAAAACTGGGAGAGAATGTGGGTGGGAGAGTAATGGACAGGAGATGCATTGTACTGCTAAATTGTAGTTAAGATGCTACATTCTTCTAATTTTCCCAATTTGACTGCACAAATGGCAAATAATTGCATCATAGGCATTTATGAAGGTATTAACCCGGCGTTGGTCGCACTTGAGCATTTCCCTCACATCTCAGTTTTAGTCATTTCTATTAGTTATAATCTGCATTATTTACGGTCTTTATAATTTTTTTTTTTATAGAAAACAAATGCATCAATTAATCATTCACCCATTTAATGTATTTTATTCAATAAAATTTTGAAATTATCTACTTCTCCTTTTGTCAAATTATAAACGGAAATAATTTCTGGTTTTTGCCTATCTCCTGTTCCTTCATCAATATTCCCTTCGGAGTGGAAGGTTGGCAGCAAAAGCACAGTTTTGTTGACTTTTGGCTTATATGTCACAAGAAGCCAGTCCTTCCAGTAACCAAAAAGGCTACTGTTTACCGGCCTCTTCTTTGTATTTATGAACTCTGAGGGTATTTCCCTCTTATTTTTTCTTAGAGTCCCTACAATTGTTGTCCTCAATTCCAACAATTTATTTGCTAAGGGGATTGACGTAAAGTAGTTAACCATTGTAATATTATGCCCATTATTGGAAATCGGCTCAACTAGTCGTAATACAACGCTATTGGCGCTACTACTCAAGGCGTATGGCCCAGAAGGTTGTTGGCCACAATACATTTCCAAATTAGCCGTATAAAATACCCGGGCATCGACCAAGGCGTACATTTTTATTCCATATTTGGCTGGTTTATTAGGCGTGTACATGCGAAATTTGCAACGTCCCCTAAAACTGATGATCCTCATGTTCACTAGGTCTATCAGATTCGTTTTCAAAGTCATGATGTGGAATAACTTCATTTTCTTCAATTGGAGCATTGGAAATTTGACCTCCAGTACTGCTTTGTCCAACCTCAAGTAGCCATGAATAACAATCTAAAACCGAAAAATCCCACTTTATTCAAAAATATGACCTAAACTTTACCTACGAACCCTTCAGGTAAATTCTTCAAAAGTTGTAAAATGTTCGCTGCAAGACTAATTTTTCAGCAAAAAAAACTAACTCGCACTTCACTCAAACAATTACAGCGAAGGGTGAAAGAATACTGACAAATCTGGGAGACAACTAGGCGAAGGGAGGCAGGCCCGTACATGCCTTGTCCTATCGGACGGCTGGCCAGCGCCAGTGATGCGAGTGGTCACGCCGTCAGCATTTCCCTCACACTCCTGCTTTTGTGTACAAAATTATTTTTATATTAGTGACATGGGAATTTTTTTTTCAAATAATAATTTATTAAAATGTACTTATACATAAAGAACAAATAGAAAAAAATATTAGAGGGAAATAAAAAAAATTAAGTCCAATACACACTTTTGCAGGAAGTGTGAGGGAAATGCTCACGGCGCAACCAACGCCGGGTTAACAAAGTTGTGTCAATATAACCTGTATCTTAAAACATGTGCAAAAGATTAATTTACATCTATGCAATGTGGTTTTTAAATGTTAAGTGGTAAAACAACATCAGTTGATGTTGATGATGATCACGTGACGAACACAAGCTTCATGAAGACAGATTAAATGGTAAGGTGATTTTAGAGATCTTGGGATTGAGATTTTATTGAATGAAGACATGGCATTTCTAAAGATACACATGTTTTTTTATAATTGCGGCTGTGTCTAAATTCTTGGCAGTTTATACCGTCAACTACAAAAAATTTAACGTACACAACAAGCAATGAACTTGGGTCTGTCATGTCCAAATACAAGTCATTCCTGGAAGACATTTTAACTAAGTGTGACTACTGAAATGCATGAATACAACCATCAGTTTTGTACTTGATGGGGCTGGTATTTAACTCCTAGAAAATACCTAACCTTTTTTTTTTCCCTTTCCTCACTATTTTTCTTTTCCTTCCAATTATCTTTTTCTCTTCTTTTCTCTCTCTCATTTCTCCTTCCTCCTGTTTCTTTCCCCCTCCTGCTCTCTTCGCCAACTGATATGCAACAACTACTTCTTCAAAAAAATTCTTAAAGAATAATTTGATAAGACAAAAAGGTTTAAGAATTGAAATTTCAAACAGACTGGCAGTGCTTTACATAAAACATAAAGCATGAGACTTTACTGAAGGAAAGAAAACAGGTTTATAAAAGTTGGACATATATGAATCTTCATTACTCTAAGAAAGAATACTATGTATACAGGAAGCTGATATTAATACAAAATACGTATAGTAAGGTAATATAACCATACTTAATTTACATTTACTTGGCATTTATTTACTATGATTTAATGAGCACCTAAATATTTAAGTGTGAGCATTTACAGTATTACTCAAGAACAATTTACGACCACAGAGGATCCATACTAAAGCTTTTAGATAACAAGTGTCTTGAGCAAGTGTGAATTGTCACAAAGCTAATACATATTTACAATAGTAACAAACAAAGGCGACTCATCTGTAGAGAAGCCTTTAATATAAAGATTCACCTTCATAAAACAACAATAACGGAAACTGAGTATTGAAACATCCAACGAACTACATTTGGTTTCATATATTTTCAACAAAATTTTAAAAACATTACAACTACAGGAACATACACAGACCAAGTGCTCAGATGTTTGAGTGGTACTGAACCTATGACACAAACAATTCCACTACACTACTTGTGTTTCTCAGCTAACATCCTTCACATTTACATATCATACTTGGGAGAGGGCTACAGTGAATATAAAAAACAGACAAACAACAACTAGCAAGCAATCCCAGGAGGCCACACAGTTAAGACACGTTACGAGTACCGCTACATTATGTTAGTATGGGCAGCAACCAGACGCACTACAGCAGGGTCAGTTACACGCACCGTCTACCATACACCACAAGGCAGGCCACAAAGGACTAGTACTCAGCTGGCTGCTGGCAAACTTACCACGACACACCGTCAGGTTGACAAAGACCACAGAGAGATTGAGTGCCAGCACGTCGAGTGGTGAGACACACAACGCGAGTGTCAAGGTCACAAGGTAAAAAAGAAACATTGCATGTAGACGACAGCAGTCCGCAAAACAAAACTTACAACTTATGTAGTAAAAACACTCTCTGGTCATGGATCATCAAACTTAAAAATAAAGACACTACTGCACTGTAGAATACACATCTCATTTTATGTACTTCAAATTTTTAAACCTTCAACTCTTCCTAAGTTAAAAGAGCAGGAAGCTACAGTGGCAATAGGGGAAAAAAAGTAGAGAGAGAGAGATTATGATTCATGCAATATTTCTAACACTACGGTCAAATCTCTTTGCGAGTATGAAGTCACTAAAAAATACATCCAGAAATGAATCTGAAAGAAATATAAAAGTGTAGTTACACACTGAGCAACGAACTGTATTTTATTCCACAAAAAATTTAATTTCAAAAATGCATTATTTAATGTATGCAAAATTTTCTAGAAAAACACATTACAGAAGTATTTAATTTAAGAACATTCAAAATTAATGTTACACTTCACACCACAATATGAAATTGTAATGCGCAACAACTTGAACTCGCACAGTACTGATGTTGAAAAAACAACGAGGAAACATTGAAAAATTTATTTAAATAGGTGTGACCACAGAAATGGTTTCTGCCAAACACTCTCTCATATAAATGTTTTTCACTTACAAGTTCTATGTAATCAGCTGTGAGATTAGGTTGTTGATTCGGTTCAAATATTTAAAAAATGCTTGAATATCTTAAGCCATAAAATATTTATAAACAAACATGGTCAGCACAGACAAAGTAAAGATTTTTTTAAAAATAAGTAACTATTTGTATGTGTTCCAATGCATGAAAAAAAGAAATGGTAAAACAAACACATATGTAGAACTTTACTGTGCCACTGAAGGCAGAATCAGTAAAGAAAAGAATAAGCAAAATAACTAGGCAGCCTAGAAGTTTAAAAAAAAAATGTAATTTAAACAATAACCAATAAATACAGTAATGTTAAAAGAGAACCAAACCTAAAGGGGAAAAAAGTAGGTATAAAAAGAATTAATAAAACACAAAACAGTAAAATTAAATTCAACCCAAGGAAATGAATCCATAATTATATGTAAAGGGAATATTGGTATGTTTCTCACATTTACTGATGCATCTGTCATAATATTTCCTAAAATAATTTTGTGTCTTAGATTAGTTACTAAGAAGTAAAGTACTTAGCTTTCATAGCATCATTATCTGTAATAATGATGTCACTCCTACCTGAGTTTAACAGTGAACATGTCAAAACTCAGACTTGACGGAGCATTGAAAAGTTTACATTACATACCGTCAAATGGGGATACTTTGACTATTTGGTTAACTTTGACCAAAAATTTAAATGTAGCAGGACATCTTGGAATGTTAGTAGTGCACTCATATTTTCAGTTTATTTTATTAATTATACTTTAAATAAAAAAACAATAAAATACCACTGCTGACAATCTTAATGTCTTAAAAAAATTTTACTACTTCATTTTTGTTATTTTGATGGTTATTGCAACTACAATGACCAAAAACACATGAATCTTTGGCGTTTTAATGAGTGGTCAAAGTTGTCCCACATCAGGGTAACATTGACCAATTAAAAAAAATCTCCTTCCAAAACCTATATTGAAAATAATAGACAAATAATGATATTAACTTTTTGGCCCCAAATGTTTAATACTTGGTTTCACGTTAATTCAACACACACTTGTAATATTTTATATTTAATGAAAAAATTGGTCAAAGTATTCATTACTGATGGGGTACCACAATAGAGTAGCACAAAAACACCTACTACAAGAAGCATGTGGTAAGTTTGTACATGTGTTCTTAAATAAAATCTGAAGTGTTCAGTAGCATATCTGGTTTGTAAAACTTCAAACAATATCCAAAGACATGAAGATGCTAGCTGAATCACCTATAATAAGGTACTAGTTACATTTTTAGAGTTGAAACATGACTTTAGATTTGTTAGGGTAAGAGACCAAACATGCACTCAATTAGGGGCAGATCCATGGGGGAAGGGGCCACAGGGGTCATGACTCCTTAAAAACCTCGTCTTCATTGTCGTAAGAATTTAATTCAAACCACATAAATGGATGATCTGAAATACTGCACTGATTTTTTATGCAACTACGATGTTTGTAGCCTATTAAGGATTATATCACGACTACATAGTCTCACCAATCGCAGTTTTTTAATTTTTACTTGTTACGATTATGGGTATTTGTATGCCAATGCTTTTGGCTGATTAAAGCTTATTTATGTCACCTAATTACAGAACCTAATATCGAGTTGTCTATCAGTCTTACGCAAATGGCAATACCAGCTTTCACTTTACTATTGAAATTTTTGGAGCCCACTGTTTGCTAGCCACAGTATTGAATTTTTCAGGTAATACTTTATTCGCTCCGGCTTTTGAATTGCTTTGGGCCTGGCTAACCCTCTTCTTTCTTGTACTGTTGGGTTAAATCACAGACTTCTTGTTGTGCTGGACGAGAGAAGCTACAACGTTTTGGGACCTATAGTTAATGGCTTTCCTCCTCGGAGTCCCACTTTTCTTCTCCGGTGCTTCTGGTGACCTCAATAGGAGTCATGAAAACTTCACTTCCAGGAGGCAAATTCTCCCTTCATTCCATCACACTTGAAGAGGATAACAGGTTGGATGACATTTCCGGACGAATTTCGGCAGGAGATGATAGTTACATATCCGCCTTGTTCTGGGGCAATATTATGAACTCGTTTGGCTCCTTTTTTAGTCATAATAACTGGTTGCTTGTGAAGGCAGAAAAGAGTTCCCTTTTTGTCCATATAATAAATCGACCGCGGTTTATGAAGCACATCCAATTCAGTCATTACAGCTAACAACTTGTCAAAATGGTCTCTAAAAATGAATCTATTCAACTTGGGCTCTAGCTGGGTTCGGATTCTGCTATTTCCTTTCTGCAATATCAGGATACCTTTTCAGGAATAATGTTAGCCAATTTCTTACAGCAAGGCCAGATGTCTTGTTAAACGGGTGTTATATCTTATTGACCTCACAGAAGGGAAAAATAGTTTGTTTGATGACTTTAGGTGTGACAGGCATCGATAAGTCAGCAGGTCTGTGTACTCTTGCACAAATGTACAATTCTTGGCTTTCATTTTTAGAATGGTTTCCTACCATTTATCTTGGTTTGGCTTCCTGAAGCAAGGTGGTGTCGTAATGTTGTCCTTGGGATTCCAAATTTGTCTACAGCTCCCCGAATTGACATACCATTCTTCACAATGCCGTTGCTACTTTGTGTTTATATATAGTCACATTCTCATACTTCTGTTTCATTCTTACACATATTACAGGGACCACAATGCCACTCAGTCACTTCCTTCAAACGTTACAGATGCAATAAATGACACCATGAGCATCCTTGGGCAGTACAGAAAGAAGGCTAATTCAGATTTTCGGCACTTGTTTTTTGAAGCGCAAGAGATTGCAGAACAATTTGATGTTCTGCTAAAAGCACCGCATACTGTTTCTTGACAGACACATCGTGAGAATCATCAGACGCAGCCAGGTCAGTCCCCTGAGGAATACTTCCGAATAACAATTTGTATTCCCTTGTTGGATAATATTATGTCGGATCTCAAGGTAAGACTCGGCCCTGATGTTAGCGAACCTTTTAATACGGGTATCTTCTTGCCTCATACAAGATACACAGGGGAAGATCTTGCAGCCATGCACAAAGTGGCACAACGTGGATGCTCCTGCTACCAATGTTGTAGCAGTGTTCAAACTTTGGGTAGCCAAGTGTAAGCGTGAGGTTGAAAGTGGCATGGAAATTCAAAATTATTTTACTTTTCCTCAAAGTATTAGTTTGTGCGACACAGATCTGTATTCCTGTGTTCATTTGTTTCATAGGATTTTAGCTACACTACCAGTTAGTGTAGCAATAGCTGAACGTACATTTTCAACACTTCGTCGCCTCAAGACATGGCTCAGGGCAACAATGGGGGAAGAAAGGCTCACTGACCTTGCTCTGTTGCATATCCATAAAGACATTGAGATTGATGTTGATAAAGTTATTACAAAATTTGCAAAAAAATAGTAAAAGGCAATTTGAATTTGTACTTTAAACGTTAATACTGTCCGAGCTTTCAAGCAAGTTGTATTACAATAAAGGACACATATATGTATACATGTGTTTTTGTGTGGACAGCCAAAATGAACTAGAACATTGAGAATTGCACAAAGTATGAAGTGAGAGCTGTCATTCAATTTTTGCATGTTAGAAAAACTCAATCATGTGAAATCCATTTGTAAATCATGTAGGTTTATGATATGTGGACAAATTAACAATGAAAAGATAGTGTTCGAAGTTCAAGGGTGGAAGGGGCAACATCAATGATAACTGTCCTGGCCAGTCATCAATCATTGCAGATGAATTCCTGCATGATGAGAGTGAAATTTGTGTGATCAACATGTCGCCATAAATCAACTTCGTCATCAATTTCCACAAGTTTGGAGATCAATAATGCATTGCATCATTACCAGCCATCTCAATTTAATGACAAAGAGCTCCAGAAAATGGTAAAACTGCATTTCTCAATGGACTGGCAGCACAAGTGTATGATGAGGGTGTAAGCAAACTCGTCTCCTCCAATGGTAAAATGCATCAATGACATGGGTGCTTGTGTAATATAACAGCCCAAGGTATGTGCTTTCACAATAAAAAGGTTTTTGTTTAGCTTCATTTTTATTACCAAACTGGTACTACGTTCTGTACATGCCTCATACGTTAGCACACACACCTATGATTCACCAACTCAATGTATCTGAGCAGTACAAATCAACTATTAAAAAATTATTAGTAAGCAATGCTTGCATCATCATTAATACATATGCAATATGAAGTGAGAACAGAAAAATGCCATGTAAGTAGATAAAAAAAAACACAAAAATAAAGGATAGTGCAAAAAAAAAATTAAGAAATATGCTATCGGATAACTTTAAAGAGAAGGATTGAAACAGAAGAAAATAATATTGACAAAAGATAAAGGAAATTTCAAGGCAGTAGAACCACACATGCTGTAAGATAAAATAAAACAAAATGCAAAAGATAAAAAGAATACAATGAGGAAGTGAAAGTATGAAAATTATTTTGAAACACAAAAAGAAATACCAAAACTCATTAACAGTACCGTATTGTTAGAGAAAAACTGAAAGTGAAATACATGTTTTTTTACCAATTTGCTGTCGATAACTTATAAGAATGTTAACCATAACTGATGAGAAAATCCCATGTAAATGGGAGTGAAACACTTTCCAATTGCACTGAAGTAGTACCTGACGAGTCTTAGCTGGTTTGATAACACATATAAGTTGTGCGGCATAAGCTATTTGTCAACATATATTGAAACAGTCTTCCCAAAGCAGAAAAGTGGTATATTCAATTCAGTTGATGCAAGCTTTCAAATGTTAATTTAAAAGGAAAAATTGCCTCAAAAATCTGTGAATGCTATATTTATGCAACACAATATCCACATTTTTCTCAAAATTATTTCTAAAATCCAAATCGATGATATGCAATTGAACTTGTTAGCTGTAATGGATAATTTCACAGGTACGCATTATTCTCACCAAAAATCTTACACCAACACGTAAAAGTTTTGTTGATTCTGGCACAGCATATTTGATCTGCGTTACACAAGTTAAAATACTATAAATACTGTAGTTTTTCTGATTTTCTTAGTGGCATCACAAATCTTTGAAACTAACAGCTTTGACTTTTATTCCTCCGGCATTTTTGTGGCAATATGATTCTGTTGTGAACAGAAAGCTGCTGCTAACTCTCTTATCAACCCATAACTTGCAGTAAATTCTGTAATACAATCATTAATTTAACACCCAGCTTTGATTGCTTTCAACTACAGCAACTCAAATGAAGCTGAATATACAGATAATACGTATTCTTAAATTTTTATGAATTTGGAAACTTTTCCATTACTAAAAAAAAATACACCTTTTGTATCATAAAACACACATTTATTCTTAGGTGCCCCTTAGTGGGCTTGCTTCCATTTGTGCACTTGCTTTTATTTGTGCGGCAGCAAATAGAGTGACTCCAAAACTGCTTGCATTCAGGCTCACATAGCAAGTCTCTAATATTCCACCACAGCTTTTACGAAACATTGTATAGTGGCACAAGGGCTTAACAGACAAGTAATGCTTCCCAGTTCACTTTAAGGCTTCCTTCACAATGCAACATATAAATGCTTTAAGATCTTGTGTACATTCACACAGCCTAGCCAATCAAGGTGTGAAAGCAAAAGAAAGAGGTTTTTATCAACCAAATTTGAGCAAACATTAAAAATCAAATTTAAAGAATGTTCATACCTACATAACACCAAATTAACACAATTCATTGCATTGTATAATTACAATGGAATTCCTCTGTTTCAATTCTTCAGCATGTCAGTCTGCTGAATATGCAAACTTGCATAAGAAGCCGAATTGTGTCATATAACTGTCACAATGTGCGCACACAGACAACATTCTTTTCAAAAACATTTGCAGTAGACAACTAGGCCAGCAGAGACAGTCAGGCTCAGGCCATGGTGCGAAGGAGACAGACATTCCTAACCCACTTCCTCCCTGCCGCAATAACCGACCCCGTCACCCTCGTCCTTCACAACAGAGGGTTGCGGATATCCTTTTATTATTTCCTACTTCTTCTCTGTGTAACCTAGATGTAGTTATTAATAACAAGTTGTGGTATTCAGACTACTTTTAAAGGCCAGTGCAGATTATTTACCGTTAAGTTCCCTTGGCGCCGTTTCTGAAGTTCCAACTCAGATTTCATAAACCAGAAAAAAAGTTCCTGCGGTTCAGAAAAATTCTTGTATACTTCCCAAACATTTCCCAAAGCATTTCAAATCTGTACATTTCCAGCTTTCCCCTCAATCCCCAATCACTGGACACATGTCCAGATACATCAATGCTAGCCTTGACCACACTGTGTGTTAAAATTGAGGAGCTGGTTCCTGGTTCTTGGAATGGGACCCTCCATCACCGAGAACACTGGCCAACTCTGGTTGCACCCAAGTATGTCGAGCATATAACTAATCATGCGGAAAGAAGTTACTCTGAAACCTACAAGTATTGTGGACTTGAAAAGTACCTCAAAAATATTTGGCATGCAACATGAGGAATATGTGGTATAGTCTATTAGTAGTTTCTTCACACTGTTTGAATCAAACCTTTGAAAAATCACCCCATGTACAACTTGTTCGGTTTTTTCCTAAATATATGACGTGTATCAAAAGCATTTTATACTTGTATTAACATAAAAATATCTTGTTTTTGGTTACCTTAAACTTATAACATTTCATTTACAATTAATATGAATTCCCCCTCCCCTCCCCGAGGGTTAAAATAGGTGTTTTTGTAATGCCTAGTAAGAAATAGCTCTTGCGCAAAATACTATTACATAGTGTGCATACGAATGTGGTTCATTGCCCCTTTGATGTAATTTTTTAGACACTGTTAAACTTTGTTCGCATGAGGTGGAAGACAATCTTGGAAGAAGAAATTTAACAGGGTCTCAGCAAAGTTTGAAGTAACCGTGAATGGGCTATATAGACTGAGCAACTATAAATAGCTTTGTAGAAGATCAACTTGTATGCACATTGTGCATTCTTCTACCGTATGCAAAATAAACATTGCCATTGGCCTGATTACCCAATTCATGCGTCAGCCATGTAAAACTGTGAAATTATTAGAAAAGTAAATATTTTACAAATGTGGTAATCTGTACACAAATATGCATCAAGCAAAATTGAAAGCAAAAGAAATAAATGTAGTTTTTGTGAATGTTTACATAACACCTACACTTTTGACATTAAAAAATTGAAGTACTTTCCCTGCATCATTGCCAACTTTAATACGTGCATGCCAGTCAGTGTGCCCATAAAAATATGTGCATGTAGGGGCAGGGACATTTTTTCAAAGGTTGATTTCGAAAGTGCTCAATTAACCACAAACAGCCTATACCAAAATACCAGCCAGATTTAGGAGAGACCCGTTAAACAATTATGTTTGGCATAGCACTGGTTAAGTGAATTACAAACCAATTATTTTAGACTGGGAGCATTTTAGACTTGCATGAACCAAAAGTTACAATATACATTTTCCACGTGTTGCTGAAATGCACACACTACAAAATTAATGCACGTTTAAAAATTATTTTTAATACATAAGTAATTACAACATAAGTGCATGCACTTCCATGTCATTGCTTTCATTGTCTTTTCTGCAGCACGTGTTAATATATATTCTGATAAAGATTGTCCCAATTGCCTTTGTTGCCCTCCCATGATCCTAGTTTGGTTTAATTTCAGCTATGACACAAATACATCAGATGAACAACTACTTTCACTAGTATTTTTTTTAATGAACTGAAATATTTAATTTAACATTTTCTAAACAAGTCCTTTCAAGACACTACGGAAGATAAACAACAGTTCACTAATTTGAAGTTTACAATCTAAAAAAAGTTTTAATGTTACTACAAAAATGCTAATGAACACTTCAGCAAAAATTTTTGCGTTCAATTCTGAGAAGACTAAACAATTATTCTATTCAAAAAGAATAACATTATCAATTTTTCAGTTACGCTTATAAATATTATATGTAGCGAACCGACAAACCTAATATCACTGCTGAAGAATTAAGGAGAAATTATTTCATTTTAAAACTCCAGTCATTAATAACATAAAAAACTGCAAACGAAACCTGTGCAAAATTAAAATACATATACTGAAATTATAATACACATTCAGAACTGCAACAGTTGCACAGCAGTAAAGTTTAACAACTCTGTATTTTGGAGGAATTAAATTTGTATTAAATAGGCTACTCGTGGAGTGCCTCTCTTAAGAACCTTCGAATTAACAAAATACATCACCAAGTAGAGCTCAGATTTTCTTACCTAATTGATATGCAGTAAATTTTATGCACTTTAAAGTGTGTCAAGTCTTCTTTTACAAAAACATCCTACACCACATCAATTGTGCACAATATGTAAAATCCTAATGCTGGCCTAAGCAGTAAAATTTAAGGACCACAACTACATAAAATATCAACCTCGGCTCCCGAATGTGAATTTCCCACTATATTATCACAATGGGGGTTTGACCCTACTGCAACA
>NQII01004925.1:69868-101394 GCA_002778355.1 Clitarchus hookeri
AGTACGCAGTGACAATAACGGATGTCCTTCCCCCACACCCAATATTTCCTACCATCCAAATTGCTGAATCCCCCCACCCCCCCTTCTTAAACAGCAAAATAGAGCAAATGGGATATTTTTAGGGTTGCCATTTAAAACTAAGATTCCCAAAAAACAAAACATTTGTAACAATATAATACATCCACAAATTCATAGTGGCTTTACGGCAAGTGCAAAAATGTTGCATAGAAAAAGGAACTACAGATTAAAAAAAAAAAATGCACATATTAATAATGGTGTTGACTTTGTGTTTTATATTAACCACACTACTACACCAGTGCCAAAACTAGTAAAATGTTTTTCTTAATACTTAGCAATGGATTTACAGCTTATTCTCGAGTACATATGAGCAGTACTTTCGGTACTTGCTGCCTTCACATATCAAACTTCACATCACCACTGTTGATGAACCAGAATCCTACGCATTTTATTTTTATGCTTATAAAACGGAAGGAATAGTAGGTTCCAAAAACTTCTAAAAATTAAAGATAAGCTTAAATTCACACGTCTACTGTTAGCAGGTCTTGCACTATACTATTCACGGTCTCCTTGTCTCAAGGGCACAACACTTTAGAAATAAATTTAAAATGTTAACCTTTAAAGATGAAAAATTTTTTTCCTATCATGTCCTACCACAACAGTATTTTAAAACTGTAGAAAACACATGTACTTCTGGAATTAAAGTAGTGAAGAGTTGTGAAACTTTAGCTGTGCATGTTAAATATATAAAAAAAAAACAACATGGTATAAAACCAAAACACCATCACACTTATCGTATTGCATGCTGCAAATCTATCGCAATCTAACTCTGCCTACATAAATTTAATTTCTACACAGCTCTTAGTACTAAAAACACATATTTCACAAAACACACATTTAAATAAACAACATAACGGGAAAAATAAAATCTGGAAATACTACAAAAGTAAAATACCACAAGCAAAAAAAAAGAACACTTAAATGCATACAGGTGAAACAAAGTCAAAAAGAACAAATTAATCCAGTTCTAAGTGATACATTAATGGCATTGGAAACTGAATTCAGAGCTGACAAGCTGAACTTTCTTCACCAAATCTTGGAGGTCATTGTCACTTTACTGGTCAGATCAAGACTAACTGAGAAGTATGCAGTTTTGTTTGCAATGGATTGTTCACTCCACAATATTTTATTAGAGGAGATAATGGCAGGAAGAGGAAGCCAAGGGTGCAACATGAAAACTACTGTGAGTTAACTACACCATATACAGTTTCACACACTTGCAATAACTTTTTTTTTTGACAATTTATGCAATTCCTGACGAGAGACTGTAGAAATAAAAAATGCATTACAACAGTAGAAAACTGGATTACGGAATTCCTGCGAACCGAAGATTTCACATCACTGATAATCAACACGCTTGCCCGACGCACAATAATTACTGATGCGATAAAACGGAACACAAAAAATTGTAAGACTGAGGTTGAGCTTACAAAAAAAAAAAAAAAAAAAAAAAAAACTAAGCAAACTTATTTATAATATATCTTCAAATGGCAATATGAAAGAATAAATAGCGAGAAAATTACATTAGTATTTGTTGTCGGACTTGAAATGAACTCCATTCATAAACACACAATGAAATGCAGCATGTTACAAGAAACCCTTCTTAAAGACACGTTCCTCCCAATATTATATAGTGTTTGATGTTTCATAATTAGGCATAACTTTTAATGTAATAATACGATTGAAAATGTTGTGGAATGTAACCAACTTAAAAAAAGTATTTTTTTCATGATCACCTGATAAGCAGTAAAGCTGTGTTCGAACAAAGGAGTGAGGAGGTTAAGCAACTTCCCATGCTGTTAGTGACAACCGTGTGTACTTCATAACAATTTATAAATAAAAATAACTGCAATAAAGATTAACTGCACTTAAAATAAGAACAGAACTATAAAAAAGAAAAGGTACATTATACACGCCAGCCAAACAAACAAAAAAGAACCAAAATCAAAGAATAAGCACACAACTAACGTTAATTTAGTGTAATTAGTGATTATATGAATCAATGGTTCATTAATTACTTTTTATGCTGGTTTACAAAACAAAAGGAAAATTAAAATAATCAAACAAACCCAAAAACTTGCACGAGGAACTTACCATTTTTTTGTATAAAAAGTTTTCCTATGCAGCCACGAATTGAGTGTCCAAATGCATAATACAGAGAAGGTAAAAGAGAGTGCAGTCAGAAGGTGCAAACTGATTGAGAAGACTAATATTTAGGGTAGAAGGAAGGGTGCATGAGTTATACGATACGAGACTTGAAAATGTGGGTGAAGTGGGACAGGAGAGAGATTAAACAATGCATCCACAAACGTTCCATATACAGAAACTGAACTCTGCTTACTTGATACAGTATAATATATTATAGCTTAGTACAGTTTACAACATTAACTCTGGTTATAAAAAAATATGGTGGTTTGGTAGCACAGTACACATTTCAAGTGAAACAATACAGTACTACAACAAATGACAAATTAATGACTCAAATATCTACTGGGAATGATGGAACACTACTAAAACACTTTGCTTGACAAATAAACACATCAAGCTTTCAAAAATATGGCAAAAATTATTCATGGGCCAAATAAAAATCTACCAAATTTTGGATTATAAATAAAAACAATTAAATTTGCATCAAAATTTATTGCAAAATTAAGTGATCAGCATCCCCTACTACTACTCACTAATACACCAATATATTTTAATTACCACAAATTTAAAATAAAAATTATTAAACCAAACAATTATAAATACCAGAGCAAGCTAATTTAATAATGAAATAATTATTTGATAATGTGTATGTGAAAAACCATCATCATCTTGGTATTCCATGTAACTGTCTCTGTGTCAACTGCATATTAAAATACTTTTGTCACAACACAGTACCAGCTGTACTTGTAACTTGCAGTAAAAAAAAAACATGAACTGTGGAACCAAAATTCTTCATCTGATTAGCAAACCAACTGTCTTAACTTCCTATGTTCAGCACATCTTGCTGACTGTGGACCTCGCCAGTTGTTTTTTGAAATGGCACAACATGAAGGAATAGAGTACAGTGCCTACTGCACTTGTTGCATATTTAACACGAGTTCAATGTCTTCCTGTGACCGTGGTGGGGAAACGTTTTATTTAAAAGGCCTGTGGTAAGCAGATTAAGAAATTTTGTATTCTGTAATATGTTTGCAACAGAAAATTACTTGAAGGTGAACATGCAATATGATTCACAGACAGTTAGAAGAAAGTTGTGAACAGTAAAAACAAGAGACAAAATAAGTTACACAGACAATAGGAGAACTATAGTAACATTGGAAAGGCAAAATAAATTTTGACTCTTAAAATAAATTTTTCTTTCAAAAAAAAGTAAATTGATGTAAATCAAAAAATTTGGACTTTGCAATAAAATAACTCATTTGTAATTTCACTCCTAAGTGAAACTGCAATACCGGCGGATTTCTTTCTTCATAACACACTTAAATCTGGCAAAAATATTTTATTTCCCTGATAACTGCAGCAATGGAAAAATGCTTAACTTTGTAAATTATATGAAAAACTTAAATGGCTCAACACTGATAATAAATGATACAGTAATTACATACTTTATGATATTGTATACGTAAATTGCAACTTGGAAATTATTTTCAATAATTGCTATGAACCCATATAATCATGAATAGAATACTAATAAGAAATATACTGCTTTTACAGGTGTAGTTATACCAAATCACTAACACAAGACTAAACACAATAACATGACCGAGAAAGACTAGCAACTTAATAACTAATAGTCCATCAATATTTACTCTGGAAATTAAGTTGATAAATATAATGAAGGATTTATGCTACATTTAATGATGTATGAAGCAAAGAAATGGCAATTTTTATTCCCACAATGGAATAATTAATTGTGCCCAATATATTTAATTATAAGTTGAGATGGAAATACTGATACATAAATATTAATATGTGCTGGATTCTTACCATCTGCTATGTTCCACAAGGAAAGAGAGGGGGAAAAAAATTAGAAAAATTTATTTTTACATTCACAGAACTGGTACACATTTGCAACATTACACATCTATTACGAAAAACACGCATAATTATATCTGTGCATCAATATATGTATAGAACTGACTGAGAAACTTTTATTGATCCCTTCCATCATTACTCTATATGAAGATGATATATAGTGCAGTATCACCAATGACAAATACTTAACATGTATTGAATGTACAATTATTTTGCAGATGGCTTTGTTGAGCTGCAATAGACAAGTAGCAAAAAAGTCTAAGTTGATTTTATGACTTACATCACGTACACCGGTTAAGATGACTGGACCTCCTATTATAGTGGGTTACAAACCACTCAAGTACTGACTCAGTGCATTTTTTTAGAATTGTATTTGAAGCATTTTCGCAGTTGCCTATTCTGCTGTCGCCACCATCTCATTCATTATATAATTTAAGGACCCTCTGGTGGGTGCATGGAATGCGTTGCAGAAGTTTGGTAGAACACACACGATTAAAAAACAGTTATTTTGTAATGGGGTCTAAACATGAATATCGTAAAGAAAACATTTTGTGCCGAAAGACAAGTTTTACGTTCTTATTTCAGCTAGAGGGATTATTGTTTCAGGCATGAAAATGGCTCAAATGGATGCTTTCAGAATCAGTTCCAGATGCTACATTTTCAACACAGAAACTCCACAGTTGTCTTAAAACATGCTATGTTAATTAGTGTGCCACAAAAATATAGGGTCACCACTTATAATTATAGGCAGACGGAACCCTTAATCACGACACAACTTCTGTTAAAATAAAACAAAACTAACACATCTCAGCCAACATATGAAAACATAACATGAAACCTCCATGTATGAATATCTATACATAAATGAGATTGGTACATACCTTCTTCCAGTCCTTCATCACCATCTGACATCAGTTCATCGTCTGAACAGATGTTCAACACATTCACCAACATTTCCGTTACTGGGACAGAACAACACGTGTTAAAAACATCACCACAATCCTGACACGTTTACTTTTTTGTAGTCTCTACAATTTGATAATTTACACTTCTAAAATACAGGTAATACATTAATAACTTAAAATTATTAATGGTATACTTTACAAATATTAGGGCATTAATAAGTACCTCAAACATGTGATGACTGCTACTCTCCAACATAAAAAACTTAACTCATTTATTTGGAATAAAGACACACTGAAATGTACTGTACAACCATAAAAAGATCCACGACTGTATAACCATAAAAAGATCCAACTGTGTTAAAAAAATGAACATGACAAAAATTAGCAACCATTAAAGTTATTTTTAAATGCAATTACAGCATAATGCTCTCAGAGTATACATATATAGAGTTAGTAAATGGTAATGAGAACACAATAATTGTGTTATTTAACTGTGCTAAAATGTGAAGTTTTTGCAGAATTATGTTTGGCACTTATTNAATGAGAACACAATAATTGTGTTATTTAACTGTGCTAAAATGTGAAGTTTTTGCAGAATTATGTTTGGCACTTATCAGTGGCAAGCAAGTAATTACATTCACTGCAAACCTTTATGATGTAATAACATTACAGCAGTAGTTGCTATGTATATATTTTTTAAAAAAATTTCTGACCAAGTATTAAATTTTTTTGAGGAAATCTTTGTTAAAAAAATTGGTTTTAGTAATGGAACTTAAAAAATAAAATGATCAGATTCCCTTAACGAAGCTTCAAAACNAATGAGAACACAATAATTGTGTTATTTAACTGTGCTAAAATGTGAAGTTTTTGCAGAATTATGTTTGGCACTTATTAGTGGCAAGCAAGTAATTACATTCACTGCAAACCTTTATGATGTAATAACATTACAGCAGTAGTTGCTATATATTTTTTAAAAAAATTTCTGACCAAGTATTAAATTTTTTTGAGGAAATATTTGTTAAAAAAATTGGTTTTAGTAATGGAACTTAAAAAATAAAATGATCAGATTCCCTTAACGAAGCTTCAAAACCAGTTTGGTGTCCAAATACTACTATAATTTGGCTTGTTGGGAAAGACTGAACTTACATAACCATAGCACAAATATCAATTACTGCTAACTGTGAAAAAAATTACAACTAGAGAAAGAAAAACCTTTATTGTTTTGAAATGGTGAAAGTGATATTTTGAAACCTGAAAAGAGATGTTTTGAGTTATTAATATTTTTACTCAACTAATGTACAAACCTTGATATCTTTCAAACATTTTTTAAATATTCACACAAATATATATTAAGGGAACTATAAATCAACAATTTTAAAGAGAGAAAAAAAAAAAAAAAAAAAAGGAAATAATTTATACGAGACCTTGATGACAAATATGGACATTTGTAAAAGTTTAAAATGGCAATCATAAAAAGAAAACTGTGTAGAAAACATGAAACAATCACCTTTTCCCAAAATAGTACAATATTCAATTGCTCCTTCACTGTCTGTCTCTACCTTTTAACATGAATAATTTGTCTATTGGAGAACATGCCGAATTTTTTTCCAAACTTCCACTGCACCCAATGTATCCAGAACTGCTCTTTTACCCGACTGTATATTTCTATTAATTACTTCTTCATAAGAAGTGTGCGACAGATCTAACTTGGGTCAAAGATAATGGAATAATACACAAACATTTTTGTTTTTGGCATAATTGGACAGAAAAGTTGCACTTCTATTTATATGCATAGATAAAAACACTGCTAAAAAAATATGCCCAATTAATTTCTTAGGAAATAAACTTTTCCTCTGTAAAAATGTGAGGTTGTCTTATTTTAGAGTCCTCAATTTGAGGTCATATTATTTCATGGTCCTCCATTCAAGGTAATCTTATTTCAGGGCCCTACTAATGTGATAGTCTTATATTTGGGTACAAAAATTTACGTTTGACAAAAAACCTGCAGAAATAATATTTTCAATTTAAAATTGTGTTCATAAAGTAAATTTGCAAAAAGAAAAAATTCATTTATTGCTACTTGTGGAATTATTTAGTCTCAAAATGCAGACAAAGGTTTTATGCAGGCAAACTTTATAAACCGAAATTCTACAAAAAATATAATTTTTTTTGCATTGCTGTACATTTTTCACATGAATTTACAAATATTTCATACACAAATTTTCTGTTTTGTGTGAATAACTAAGAGCCCAGAAAATAAACATCTGTGAAATGCCTGCGATTTGTGAAAAATACCTCCTTAGGAATTAAAAATATTAAAGAAGAAAAATGTGTCAGACGCAAAAAAAAAAATTAATTCAAAATGTATTCTGTCTTAATGAATAATCTTCATTTAACATGCATTGTCATTTCCTTCATAACGAAATGAACAAAATGTGCAACAATCTGAGAGCTGTGAAACTTCTACTAACATTATCAGTTGCTGTCAAATATTGACTTGTCCTCAGCCTATTACTATGTAGAAAACATGAAACATGACATAACTGTGCTGAAGTGCACATAAGGAATATGTACAATTCCGGTGAAGCTTGCCACCACAGTATATATCTATAATGTGAACACAAATCAATTAGTTGTTAACTATTAAGTACTGCCTGTGCCAGATGTCGTGGCACTTGAGCTCCCTAGTCCTACAGTAGTGGGACTGGATGCAATCAAGGTGTTGCAGCGGCTCGAATCCGTAACGCCATGGTTACCTATACTCTAACTAAAAATGTTTCCCAAGATTTCCGCTGGATGATTTCACACTAAAACATGGTTTGAATCTCATCTACACTGATCACACCTAACGGATCTGTCCACTTGTAAATGAAGGTATTCTGCATTACCATTTTGATGCATGGTTGAACGCCAGGTGGAGTGAGCACTTTTGAAAGCCCTCTCATTTGGAATAATAGTCAATAAATATATTTGATTTTAGCCTTAGACATTAACTTCCAAGTGCGGTGTAATCTACACACTGTGTTAATTACTTGCATAGCAATATTTATTTTAAAAAGTAGTTTAAAAAAATTGCTGAAATAAAAAAGTAAGTAGGGCCTCAAAAGTGCCTGCTTAACTGCGAACAGCCTATACCATACTGGATTGTTATTTGGAACAAAGATTCTGATGTAAATGCATGACAAACTTGACACTACATATAGTTTTACTTTATTTCTGGTAATTAGAAAATGTTGCAAATACTTTAGTAAATGATTTGACACCATTGACTCACCTGAAGAAAAACTAACTACTTCATGTTTATTAATATTTTTGCTATGTTTCACATGCTCCCCGGCCCCCAAAAAAGTAGTTTACAGTTCATTTGGGCACTGTTTGCAGGGCTTCCTTATCGCTAGGACAAACCTTTGACTGGTGTCACAGTAGCTGGCTACTCAATCTGTTACTTTGTTGATCGGTATGTCTTTAACACTTGATTTTAGCCCTGCAGTCACAACACCTACGCACACATTTCACTACTTCCCTTTCACTGCAGTGGATAACCTATTTATAACATGTTCCTGAACATTCACTAGCATCCATCGGTAAATGACTTCTGCAGTTGAACTGTGTGTGATGGGATAATGTTTTCAGGTTGGATGCTACAAATTTGAAGCTGCACACCTAGTTGTTTCCCATCTCCACTGCGCCCCTGCTCAAACAAGTGCTGCAACATCTGGTGCCGACAAACATATTTGTAGGTTTGGGTGTAATGGTTATCCACAGTCTTATTGTATGACTAAACACTGTAATTAAATGATAAAATACAAGTAATATTAACTTTTATCTTGTTTATCTGAAATCATCAACACACAAAACCAATTCATTTATATTAATGTTAAAGAAGTGTATTTCCAATTTTTAACGAATTCAGAGCTATACATCTGTCACAAGCGTTAGAACTTTTTGCCATGAATTTTCATGCCAGATTGCATCTCCATGAGAATTAAGTGCAGATGGATTCATTACACTTTTTTACCGGTTCTCAAGTCAGTTCTCGGTTTTCCTATCAAAAGTGTAAAAAAACTCTGGATCTTCTTAAAAATTTGGCTCACCTGTGATCTGTGTATTTTCATAGAGATGAAATGGAAGGTCCCGTATTCAACTAATGAACATTTGTTAGGTGTTTTTAAAGTTTGATAATGATTTTGATTAACCCCGAGAAATAAGATTTTCACGCACTGAAAATTTTCCTTTGAGTTCATTTTCACTATAAACAGAACAAAACTGCCACAGTTCAAAAGTCGTTATTTGCTTTTTATCTCTGAAAATATAAGAAATTTTTCATCTACAACAACGAACTACATTTTCTGTACCAATGCCATGTGCAAACTCACAGTAAAAAGACTGCCATTGATGCACTACAAAGTAAGCAGTTTCAACCGACGGTATATCAACAGTTTACTTGGATGCCATTTTCCTGTGATCGACCTCTCGTGTAGTCCACTAGAATGACTTAGTGTTGATAGTGTCAATACCACAGAAAATCACATGCACAGTGCACAAATTATTTGTTTACGACAGTGACATTATGTTTGTGTGAAGTGTGCTATTTTTCTGACAAACAAAATTTTACATAAAAATTATTATTGTACGTAGTAGAACTTTAGCAGGATTGATGTCTGTTGCTCTTATAACCTCAATGAACCTAAAATAAAACTTTGGTTTTCCGCTCTGGTTCTCAAGGTTAAAAACTGATGGAACCGAGAACAGACTACTGAACAGACCCATCCCTAGAATTAAGATTATGCAGAAGCACGTGAACCAAACACAGCTATTCAGCATTATAGCCAACAGCCCAAGATCCAGCCGCATGTGGCACGAACTGTAGATTTCAACCATGAGGCATGCTTCTTACCCTTTTCACCCACAAACGGAAGCGACCACGTGAACACATCCATGAAGTTGGGTAGCCAGTACGGATGAGGAGAACAGTTAAACTGCCGGATGTTCATCACGTTGTTCTCGTACTTCAGAACTGCAGCCTGAATATGCAAACAACACACTACAGATTAAAAATTATGTCTTCTATAATAGCATACACACAATTGATGGGAACATACTTTATACATGTTGCAGTACCACAAACCACCAACTAATCTGCTACTGGTCTAAATAGCTCAAAAAAAAAAAAAAAAAACACTAAAAACTACACTAAATTTGTACTACTTGGTTAGAGCACTGAAAAGCATTTTGTACATCTCATGCAATACAGCATAAATCATACCTTATTATTATACACATCCAGATAGTTGGGTGCTGAAAAGATAGTTATCAGAGATGGGAAACCTGTTGTTTGACTTTTCCTGTACATTCGATACCTAGAAAAACAAAAAAAATTCAGATGAACTTTACTACTTCTTCTTGGAAAAAAGTATGACAACTGGCAAAAAAAATTTAACAGCAACTAGAATGTACTAAGTGGTGGAACAAATCACACAACATAATTCATTCGCATACACACACTGGATTCACTTTGTTAGAAACAGAGGTGAACAGGATAGTGTAATAGTGGAGGCCGCGGCTCGTTAAGGCATATTTAATATAACTGCAGCCTCACAAGTGGGCGCCATATTGTAATATTCGGGGCCCTGCGTTCGTTAACACGTTATTTAAAATAATGCAGCCTCGCCGTTGGGCGACATATTGTAATGGTCCGCCTTTGTTACGTTTACGTTATATTAAAAATATTACAGCCTCAAAGGTGGACGCCATGTTGTTAATGTTCGGCACTTGTTACTTTTGACTGTTTATGTTGCCATGGCTTGCTCAGGGTAGAAACACGAGACTCAGTTAATTGAACACTAGTTACTTAAGAAAAAAGTTCCATATTAGTTTGATATATATATATTTATTTATTTATTTAACATTCTGCAACACAGTTCACAGAGGCACAGACGGAGTTTCAGTATGCAGAGTACGAACCTTTACCATTAAATATACTATTGCAGTTAACAGTGCCACAGTCGTTTACGTAATGATGTTCTTAAAAAACTGACCCGAAGAAACTTAAAATGCGGCTACCTCCCACACCGGCTGAGAAATGATATATTAAAGTNCGTGGCTACCTCCCACACCGGCTGGAAAATGATATATTAAAGTCTAGTTGCCGATGTGGGGGTTCTAGTCCTGCCTGAACACGGCCTAGGCTAGCATTGCATGATACTTCTCGACTGCACTGACCTACCCTCACGGGCGACGTGAAGTAACTCTCCCTGACGACTGACTGGAATAAGACTGCTCTAAGGGCGACAAGACAGATGCCCTTTTTGTGCTGCCTATCACCCCCCTCTCCTGAGATAACGGCCTCGCCACGCACGCTCTCCACAACGTTATCGTAACTGACTGCTCCGCACGAACTAATCCTGCGCCGTCAACAGAAACTAACCTCTCGTACAACAAAAACTTGTTGACGTTGCCTGAAAATGCGCTGGAGGAACTAAAACTGTCGACGCATTCAACATCCAGATAAACTACCCCTCTCGTTTCGTATAAAATTTGTTGACGCATTAAAACTGCGCCGAAGGAACTAAAACTTGTCGACGTTGCCTGATCCACAGAAACGAACTAATCTAATTAATGCTGACGTTTCCCCAAAAAACCAAAGTTCGAAACGAAACACAACCCGGACCTCCTGATAAAACGTAACCCGGCAAACGTCCTCCCGATAATCTACAAACGCACACGTCTGCCGGATAAACTATCACGGGAAANTCACTGGAAACGAGCCACCACGGCTTTAATCTTGAACCCAATAAAAATATTACGACGTTTTCCAAAGCTTCATTACACACGAAAGAATTTTACACCCGAGTCCCGAAAAATTACGAATATTGCGTCATTACAATAGTCCAAAAGATACAAAGGTAACAGGGTAAAGGAAACAACGAAGTTTATCATAACTTTTCCCAAAAAATAGAGGCAACTGCTTCTACTACAACAGCTGAACTTTTCATATAATTCTCGCATCATTAATTTATACAAAATTAACATTTTATTGAACATGTACAATTTTATTAAAGCTTTTAATACACACCTGCTCAACACTAAAGTTACAGTAAAATCTTGGAACTACACAAACGCACCAAATGTAACCTCATCAATGAAAGTATGTAATAGTTAAGTCTTCACAACAACAAAAACTCAAAGAAAAAAATTCCATAAACGTGCCCAGAAAAAAGGTTTTTTTTTACGGCAGGCACTTACATTAAGGCTTTTGAGGGAAACAACAGCACGAGGGAGAAACTCGACAAGTAACATCTGAACATGTGTTGTGCGGACATTTTTATTTTGAGATGGGATTCTAGTAACTCAAGTTTGTACCACCTCTCAGTAACATCCTGTGTAATTCTAGCAAGAATCTCAATTTACATACAGACCACATACACAGAAGTTGTCTATAGAGATCTCAAAACTTGGTACGTATTTGCGTACGCTTACCACATATAACATACAAAAATAACAACATAAATTTTAATGTGTTTATAAAAAACCTATTCACCTCTCTTAAATTTTTTTTTTAATACCAAAGACACAAAACACACACACCCTCTCCCCCCCTCTTTCTATCCTACGACTTAATCCTACTGTAACTAAGAGTCTACACCCTTGTTCTGCCCCTGCTGCCAGAAGATGATTTAGTCTGCATCAATACATCCCCCACACTTTTTCTTCCGCTGTACCAGCTAAGAGATTAGGACATCTCTTTTTAATTTACATTGGGGGAGATGTTATGATTCAGTAAAGGCAGACAAGCCTAGCGAACAGCAGCGACGTGTTGGTATCCAGACCAGGCGAAGAAACCAAAACACATTACAGCAATAATAGTTTATTAAACATATCAACTAAGTGCCAGCGGAGCTCGCCATGGTATTTGGGAAAATTATGCCACTTTGTACGGGGTACGTCCGTCTGTCTGTGGACCCACGTAGAGATGAAGCCATCAAGATGCAGCTTGGCGTGCCGCTCGTCGCCTTCCGACTCAACACTCAGCCTCCAGCTACTGTATCATTCAGACTACCATGATTTATTCAGGCTAGTCATATTCTGTAATTGATTAGGACCTCCCCCATCAATAACTTATATTTAATGTATATAGTTCTTCCCTCATATTAGAATAAACCTTCCATAGTCCCTAGACACTAGCATAAAATATTAAAAACATAACAGACATGCCGGCGAAAGATTGCTACTCCTAATTGAGCACAAAACCCAAGTAATTTTTCGATAGTAAAGAGAATATATTAATTATTTGAACATGAAATTAATTTTACCATTGATCAAACATAAAGATGCCATACTTTACGTGACTTGTGCCAGCAGAACACAGAAATGCAGTTGTGCTACGATTATGGTAATTTTATGAGGGAGCTCATTTGCTTATCATCTCACTTATGTTACACATGTAATTTTAGTATTATTACATGAATAACCTAGCATGCTGATGTTAAAATTGACACTCACCCAGCATCTTGAGCTTCGTGTGCCCTTATGATGGACAGCAGGTTGTTGTTTTGCAGAAAATCACAGCAAGCTGCATAGCTGAAACAGTTTGTGGAGCCTCTCACTGCTTTACAACACAAATTGTACACTGGTGTAATACAGTGTTTAATTTGAAAATTACAGCTGTGAACTACAAAAAAAATCCAAGAGACCATGATTTTATTTACGAGTTTGAGATTTTTTGGGATTTCATTAAATGTTTGACTGATTTCTATTTGGTATTTTAATGGTCACATACTTGGAAATGTCAGTGTCAAAAATAAAAACAAGATACAGGTAATTACATTTCTCTAAATAATTTTTTGCATGTAGTACGAGAAACAAATAGTAAGGAGCAGCACCTACAGAATTATCGCGAAAAGGTTTCTGAAATAACAAATTAATGAAGACTGCCAAGCCACCACATTATTAAGCTCTAACACAGAAGGAATTGGAAAGCGCGAAAAGAAAAAGCAAAACACGGTGGTCTGTCACAAAAGAGTCAAAATAATTGTGCAGTAATTTATAAAGAAACAAGATTTACAACTATTTGCTTGAAGGAAAACATGTTTGTGCACCTGGATACTTTCAAAATTAATGAGTAGGTAGACAATACAGATAGATGGAAGGAGAAAATCAATGGTTGCTTGAAAATATAATATACAATGTGCTAAAAACAAAATATAATAATTTAAAAAATGTTTGAACCTCTCGGAAGCTTATAAGAATATGCGTAAAAAAAAATTGCTGATTTTGTAATTTTTACAGATTTTTTGAGTTGTACTAGAGGTGAATACCGGTTATCTTGTGTTACACAACATTGATTCTTATAATCACATTTTAAAGTTGTGAACAGCTGTCTGAAACATTCCTATAGCAGGCAAAAGTTAGATTTTTTCCCCCTTTAACCAATAAGAGAATTCACTAACTTTTTCTCCTGGCTGAGAGTTACAAAGCCAATTTACTCTTGCAAGCTCTGTAATTGGTTAATGATGTAACTTGATTGTTGATGGCAGAAAAAAAATATATTTTGATCATAATGGTTTTTAACTCTCCATTTTTTCAATGCAGTATTTAAAACAATACATATTGTTTATTAATTCTGGAGCACAGCATTTTTTTAACCACAACATTGGACATCTGAATTTTTATGTAGGGAAATGCTAACAGCTAACTGTGTGTTCAATTGCCAAACAAACTCCTGGCATTTCAAAAATAAAATTTCTGAAGTTTAAACATTTTCAAAGCAAACTTTAGATGAATCCATCTATCCTGGTGATATGGTTACATTTATCTGTGGATCACACACAAAATGCTTTAGTTGAGAACAAAACTACTCTGAGCAAATCTTTAATTCAAACATTTATATGTAAAGTACACAATGGTTCAAAAATTTAATTATTTTTACAGCTAAATATAAAATATGGCAACCTATACAATACCAAACTACAATGATAATACAACATCCAATTGACTCCACTGGGTGTGTACTCAAGGTGCCCTAAAAACTACAAATTGGAATTATAATAGAAGTCTCCAAAACAAGTGTGTGTGTAATTAAGATTTGCATTCAACAGCCACACCGACTAAGAGACAGCGCTGCATAAATTTAGTTTTTTTTTTGTGCAATCTACAAATGGAACGAGGAAAACCATTGCACTCTGTGCTAGTGCAGTGGCAGTGAGACACACTGCACTCAACCAGTGCACACTGAATGCAGTCCAGTGTCGCAATTAGAATTTGCCGAAAGTAATAAATACACTAAAATGCAACATCTGCATAAATGAGTGGCATTAAATGCACACACCAATACTATGGCAAGGGTTTATATATTGCCTACTAAAAGCTAAGCGTACCTGTAGAAATAAGAGCAGCCTCTTACACTGTTGTGACTGAAGTGTTCTGCGTTCTTCTCACTCCCGAAGTCTTCTAAAGGGTCAGACCACAGCAAATCACACATGGGCCCAAACGCTGGTGGTTCCTTAAATCTGTCCAACTAGAACAAAAAATATTTCCCATTATTACACAGTAAAAACTGAACCACAGTACACTATATGAATATTTGCTATTTATAAAAAAGTGTAACAAGNGTAAAAACTGAACCACAGTACACTATATGAATATTTGCTATTTATAAAAAAGTGTAACAAGGTATGTACAAGTTAATCAGATAAAATAAACAGTATAAAATGTTAGTATGTCTTCTTTTTCTTCTATGTTTCAGGAGGCTGTTCAATATGAATTTTGGGCTAGGACCACCTCCCTTTACTTATTTCAATAGACCTAATTCTGGGCCCTANGGAGGCTGTTCAATATGAATTTTGGGCTAGGACCACCTCCCTTTACTTATTTCAATAGACCTAATTCTGGGCCCTAAGGCCTTCTGAACAATGTACCACTTGATATTAGGCTGTCCTCGTCTTGTATGCACTCCACAGATGTCACCTTATCACTACTGGGTCCATGTGTTGGGATCCAACCACTGCTATACTGCCTTCCCATCAACTGTGTATAGCTGATAAGAGCCTCCTTGAAGGGTATGTAGTTGGGAAAAAGCAAGGTGATGTTAATTGTGCAAAATTAGAACATTTACTTCCGGTTTCACTAAACACCAACCCCAAACAAGTCTGGGACAACACCAGGCCCAAACCACCTGTGCAACATTCTTACTTCACTCTCCCTGAACTGTCTAGCACACTTCTTCCCAATTTCTTTTAGTAGCTTTCACAAACTGTTACTTGTTAAGCTGCCACCTCTAAGAACATTCCCAAAACTATATGCATCATAACTTGCAAGGACACAGGAACTAATATCCCGCAGATAGTTACTTAATACTGCTCCCAAAGTCCTCTCTCAGCCAATAAGTCATCCACACCTTGACCTCACTAATAAATAACTTCTCTGTTGTATATAGTCTCAAAGATTAACAGAATACAAATTTTAAGTTTGTCAGCTTCATGTTCCAAATAAAGTCTTCAACAAGGTTGGCAAACAGCTCTGATGGTAAAGTGAGTACCTAATGGGCATTTTTTTCCACCACTTTGACCAGCAACCTATATTAAACCTTGTTTCTGTAGCTCCCAATTTCCAGCCATGACTGATTGCACTCTCCAATATTTACAGTACTACTGATAGGTACACTCGAAGTTTGACTAGTGGGGGTTAACAGACCAATTCTCTTAAATAAATTCTGAATAACTTAAGACCAGGTAGGCATTACTTGTTACGACCAGCATACATTTTTCACTGCAATTGCAAAGGATTCTTTTCATGTGTGTGTGACATAATACAGCTCGTTAAATGGGCAAAATGATCAATAATTAAGAAAATCTTAGATTTTATGTTACGATACAAGCCACTGAGGAAAAGCTATTCAGCAACTAAAATTACAGACATTGAGATTATTGCCCAGCCAATGTTTTAGAAAAAGTGGGAAGAACGTTTTTGGGAACTAATAATCTGTACAAATGCCGTACAAAAATAAATAAATCCTGTGCATTTCCACATCTCCATTCTCTTGTGAAGATGCCAATTAAAAGCTCATTTTTCAGATGAAATATTTAGAAACTGTGCTTATGATTTTGTAATGATTTAAGCTATCGTGCTTATGCAGTGCCAAAAAAAATTAAACAATGTTAAAGAGAAACTGATCCCTGCATTTTGGAATCAAAGTATAATAAACTTTGGTTTAACTGATGGAAGAACACAAGGTACTGCTTATTACCGTTTCTCAAGTTTATATATGTTAGAATAATAGAAGTAAAGAAAACAACACTTTATTATACACTGATGTATTTAATAAGCAATTAACTGACATAAGTAACTGACATCCCTCTGTGGTCTCGAGTCTGCCATGGAGTAGTGACGAAACGCAGTGTTGCCACTTGAAATGTACCATAAAATAACACGCCTCCTTACATTTATATGGCAACACCAAAACACACAAAAAAAAAAAAAAAACAACTTCACTATGTTATTAAAACTATCTATCTTAACTTAATATATCTTATTTTATTCTTTTACATTTAAAATTTCTCTGAATTTAATGCCATCAGTTTCAATATAGGTTGATTGTGGTTGTTATTTATCACCTGTGTAGTTACCCAGAAAAAAATAATTGTATTTCTTCATTTCGGCAATTACAAGTAAAAAAAAAAAACCAAGGCAGTAAATGTAGAACAATTAAATAATTTTTTTTGGAAGCTACTATTTATGCTTTGTTGTGCTGAAAATGTTGATATGTCTTCTGAGATAGAAGTTGTGGCAACAAAACTAATACATTCAAAATGACAGCGACTATATCCTCCACAAGACCAACTGTCAATTCACCTGCAATTTCATTATTTCTCATATTATGGCTAGTATACCGCCAATTCGTGGTTACTTCCGACTTTCTTGAAGTCCTGCTAAAGTTCTGCTTTCAGGCTATTCCTCCGTCTCATGCAAACAAAGCATCTACGAAACTGCACCAAGGACAACACACATTTGTGCACGTTCCGTTTAATAATATGTCGCAAGAGAACTCTCTCTTACTAGGCATTACCAACATCAATATTTCCTCTCTGTTTTTACGCACTTTAGTTATAAATTAAATATTATAATTTTATAAATAAAATATAAATTTAATTTAATTGAAAATTAAATACTTTTGTGTTAACAGAAGTGTAGAACGTATGATGTACACGCCATATTTAAGGAAGAACCACACACGTAACACATGGGGTGATTTTTCAAAGGTTTGATTAAAAAATTGTGATACTGCGAATAGACTACAAAAAATCGGTTAAAATTGGCTGATGGCAATTGGTCCGAAAATAAAGTCACATAAAAATGTGTGTCGTCATCGCAAGGCAGACTCCTGCTCCAGGACAGACAAATGTAGAGATATAGCAGATTAATCCAAGTTTGCTACTTTGTCACAGATATTTCGTTGTCGCAGATATATCGCTGACAAAGTCATTGAAATATCTGTGACTGAGATATAGCATAATGACAGGTTCACAGGTTGTGAAACAAACTGTGACAAGCGAAGCAGCTTCTTTTGTCACAGTTTATTTCAACGACCTGTGACATGTCGCAGCATCACAACTAGCCTTTAATGCTTACCAAGAGATGGTGGTTGAGTACTTTTAAGGAAACTAGTCAGTGATTAACCATACTTTCTGATTAAAACAGTAGTAAATCTCTTCCCACGAGTTCCTTTAGTTTTACTTTTATTATGTTTGCTCAGACATACTGTGATTTTGTGGTTAGTATACAAAAACATTGGATACAAGTAAACACAATACAATCATTTTTTATATACTTTTATGTTATTTTTGGCAAATGAAAAAAATTTTGTTGAGAACCCCATCAGGAACTTTTTCTGGTCCTTATAAATTATAATCAGACATTTGAAGATTAACATAATTTTTTAGTGATTGAAAAAACCCCACATTAATTGGCAAAATCTCACAAAAGTAACCTTTATTTCAAATTCCACCTAAATACAGATGTTTTCAAATCAATCAACGCTGGTGACCTTTATGTGTATGTATGTATGTATGTGTATGTATGTATGTATGTATGGATGTATGTATGCATGTATGTATGCATGTATGCATGCATGTATGTATGTATGCATGTATGTATGTATGCATGTATGTATACTGTGTACCANTATGTATGTATGTATGCATGCATGTATGCATGCATGTATGTATGTATGTATGCATGTATGTATGTATGCATGTATGTATACTGTGTACCATATAAGAAGGCCACATTCTTGACAGTTGACAATCGCTGTGCCTTTTCGTTTATGTATCCATTCACCATCAACTGGCGTGTCAAGAATAGGCTTTGATGTGGCGAGTCAGCGCGTCCAGGAGGTGCTGCTCCGTGTGGCAATTGGTGAACTGCTTGGGTGGCGCTGCATTCGTAAACGGAACTTGGTGGACGTGTGTAGGGTCGTTCGTAAACGCGGTACACGAAATATATGTTACTTTAAAAATTATACAGAGCTCGCGGGAAAATAAAATTATTTGTATATGCACGTACAGTATATACTTTATTTTAAACAACAAAACTATAATATGTTTCTGGGTGTAGTTCGGGATATGATAAACAGATGGCGTGGAAGGGCAAATTGCAACAGATGGTGCGCTTTTAACTCACAAGATGGCAGCACCTGGTTTGAAAGTCTGGAAACGTTGGATTATTTCGTCACATTCGGATACGTATCGTTTTATTGTGCATCTCATTTTGAACACCTACACATTACTATTTTATCACGAAGTTTCGTTTCTAAAACTAAAAACTGCTGTTTTATGACCACGTAAAATAAAATGTATTAATTAATCTACGAACTCTTTCTTAACGCGCGTATTTTCTGCTTGTGTGATGTGCTTCGGCACTGCTCTCAGAATAGCCAACATAATATTAACTTTTGTTCGTTCGTGCATCAGCTGATACAGGATTTTGTAAATGGCACGTTATTTGTTTTCAATATATTAAGTTGCCACTCACTGACTGTCAGAATGTGGCCTTCTTATATGAAATGAACTATGTGTATGTATGCATGCGTGCGTGCGTGCGTGATTATTATTTGTAATACATATTTTTTCTGTGACAAAATCGCATATATAAGTCACAGATATTTATGTTCCATAGTAACAGTTGTAACAGACACTTGAAAATATCGGTTAAGTTCATCCCTAGACACGTGATATGTCTTACAGAAGTAGGTTGGAGGACGCGGAGAGAAGACGTGTTGTATTAGAGGGGGGAGGGAGGGGAGGCCTGCGAGCAAACAGCTGTGTACGCACACCGCCCTTCTGGCTGCGAGAACACGTGAGCACAGCATCTGGCAGGCGCCGTCCGGACACTACCTCTTCGTCACTCCCCTTCCAACCCTTAGCAAACCTTAATTCCCACTGCCACCTCTCCCCGCGAAGTTACTTTCACTTGTAGATTTACAAAGCCCTGTTCAATCAATTTCTCACATTTTCCTCTGTTACCGCACACTGCTTCTACCACTTACACTGCTGCAACGTGGAATTCATTTATGGTTCCCGCCGCCTACTTAAAGAGTTTTTTTGCGCGTTTGAGGCCGTGAAGCGAAGGAACGGCAAGGGCGACAATGCCACGCGCATCAAGTGCCCCATCGCCGCTAAACGCAAGGTACAGAGCCTGACGTGCAGTTCTCTAGTCAGACTTTCAGCGGAAACCCTATTACTTTATTGATGGAAAGTCTGCAAGAAGGTACAATGCAGGGCCCTTGAGTAATTTTGTATGTATCTGACGTGTATATCATGAAATATATAGCGCTTTAAAAAAGCCGTTTTTAGCCTTTTTTGGAGTATTATGAAATGGTGTTTCGAATGTGCGTGACGTCTTGAATGCACTGAACTGCCCTCGTCTGAAGTGTGTTCTTTTCGTAGATCAGCACACTAGTTGAAAAACGTGTATTTCAAACACAGTGCAATGCAGTTCAAACGACACGTAAGCGTGAGCCACAATAAGTAGGGTTTTAAAGGTGTCTATACCAGCTCCTACCCTTAAGAGGCCACCTTATAATCTGTCCCACGAACGAGTGCACTTTCCTTGACAGCTCTGAAGGCAACCTTGTTTAAAGCTGTTTCTATAGATACAACAGTGTTTTTCCCTGCCAAAAATGTAGTTTACATAATCACACTCTGCTATCAACCTACCCAGTATATCGACAAAAAAATATTTTGTCAATTAAAATAACTTAACACAATACCACTATCAGAACTGTCAAAACTGCACTCGTTCGTGGGACAGACTATACCTGGGGCTGCTTTACACGTTTGAAGTCGAGAAGCGCGAGAGCGATAAGTGCGACAATGCCACGCGCATCACGTGCGTCATCGCCGCTACGCGCAAGGCTCTGAACTGGCGTGCAGTGGAACTTAAAATACTGTCCGCAATAAGCGTGATCTGTTAAAAATTTATTCCGGCCTAGTTGAGGTGTAATTTATTTTCGTGTGCAAACAGATTGTGCACACGTTAAATACTTAGATTTAAGAATGTGTTCAAGAGTCACACTGGAAACCAGTTCACGCGACAGGTATAGGCGGGCGCCCTAAGTAGCTTAGGGCATCTAGTTATGGTCCATACGGTATAAGAAGGCCACTTTCTGACAGTCAGTGAGTGGCAACTTAACGTTTACGAAACAAACAAAGTGCCATTTACAAAATCCTGTATCAGCTGATGCACGAACGAACCAAAGTTAAAATTACGTTGGCTATTCTGAGTGCACTGCCAATGCACATCACAAAAGCAGAAAATACGCGGGTAAGAAAGAGTTCTTACATTTATTAATGCATTTTATTTTACAAGGACACAAAACAATGGTTGTTAGTGTTAAAAACTAAACTTCGTGATAATGTAGTTATGTATAGGTGTTCAAAATGAAATGTACAATAGAACGATACGACGCGGAAAAGTTTTCTGAAGTTGTGCTAACTTCAGAAAGTTTTTTCACGTCGTATCATCCCTCTCCAACCTCGCTTTCAACACGTCCTTGATATTAATTCGAAAAGCATATAGAAATATTGCATAATATTGTTGAATTATTTTTCTATTAATTTGACGAAACGACACGAATTTGAAATATATTTCCAGCCCGTAATCTAAGAACAATCAACTTAAAATAATACGCTTTCTGTTATCCAAAAACAGCGGCTCAAACTTCGCCGTGACGCGCTGTGCGCGCGATCTCTCGGATATTATGCGAGGTATTACCAGCCAGAAATGAACCTCTTTTTTGCGCGATATATAACGAATTTACAAACAAATGCCAATAGTTATATTTTTCCACGAGCTCTGCATAATTTTTAAAGTAACATATATTTCATGTAAAATGATTTGGAGTAAAAGTCATTTATATTCGGCCGGTAATCGTTCGTCTACGTAAATTATACGCCATATTGTTCTCATGAAACCCATCTCCTTGTTTGTAGAAAGTGAGACGCGTGAATAGTTTTTAAGCAATTCTAATGTTATTCCACGTCACATATTTCCAACTCGAATATATTAGCTATAACGCCCAAAGTGTGATAATAGATACAACAGACCGTCTCGCAAATGTTAACCCAAATTCACTATCTCGGACAAATTAAAAAAGAGTTAGCAAATATTTAATTATTTGCAACATTTTATATTTTTACTTGTATAACCTACTTATTTTTTTAGACAGATGTCAGTCTTAAAGTATCTTAAAATTTGTTTAGCATAACAGTACAATGGCAAGTGGATTAGCTGACAGCGTGTTGATAAAAAATACAGCCCCGACTTGACGGACCAGCTGATGGCGGAAGGATACATAGTCGCATGTAGTCAGACGTAAACAGTGGCGCTACTTTCGCAGACCTGTCAGAAAACGGCCTTCTTATACAGTACTAGCAAACCCGGCGAACTCCGTTTCGCCACCAGATGGCTTCGTTTTATGCAACATTTTGTTTGGTGNAAAATCTCAACTCAACGGCTTCACTCAATAAGTGTGGAGAAACCGCGAATAGACTAAAGCCGAGGTGCTCAATAGATACCCGTGGTGTGACTTCAGGTGACTAAGACACCACATGTGATGCAGACAACGCTGTTTTAGCCTCATAGATTGTATGCAATTATAGCGAGGTCAGAAGAATACGGTGGCACTTCTATGGGATATATGTCAATTCCTTTCCAATGCCATGTGATTTTGTCAGTCATGTGATCTAGGGAATTGTGAAAGAATGACTGAAGCAGTCGCGTTTCCACTCTTCTCTCATGCTAAACGAGTGACACATCCCCTTAACAGGTATCTTTGTGTCTGTTCCACAAACATTTGACATACTCTACCTAAAACGGACCTTGTCCACAGGGTACGGAAAGGAAAAATTGTTGGATATCAAAATACTAATTGTTTTATATTTGTACTGACCAAGTGTTTAACTTGTGAGCATTGTACGTGATGCCATTTTCTTCGAACAAAGAATTATTTTACACATAATATTGTTCTGAATAACTTGATGTCAAATCCAAAATGTTTCTGTAGTGCTGCAGCCATAATAACAAATACTAAGTTGTACAAATGAAAAAAAAAAAAAGACAACGTATACTAATGCTGTTTGCTACCGCACGACACATGTAATCACCAAATAATGGGTCATACATATGAAAAAAAAGTGTTAAATATAAATTATATTTTCAATACATTTAACATTTTAAAAATACATTAACTGTTTTTTGTTAATTACATTTGTGCCAAGCGGTAGCCCACGGCATTAGTTTAAATTTTTTTTTTTTTCATTAGTACAGCTTAGTTAGTAGAGTATTTATTATTATAGCTGCAGCAAAACCGAAAAAATTTGGATTTTAGAGTAAATAATTTTTTAAATATGGAAGTGTAGAATTTTTTTTAATCCTAGGTATATGTCATTACATACAATGTGTACAACTTGAACAATGTTTTGTACAATTACAAAATAATTAATTTGTTCCCTAACTTGATAATTATTTGGACGTTAGGGACAGAGAGAAAAAAAAAGAATTCTGCACGCTATTAGTACCAACAGTACCATCCCTTTTAAAACAAATAGATAAACTCATAGTCAATAAAGCAAGAAAATACTTTGAGTACGGTATTTTCAATAATGCCACCTTATGTCAATCTCCTTGTCAGTCTTTGACTAAGAGGACCGGTATGCCTACTGAAGGTGGCTCTCAAAAACTCCTGTTTGGATTTCTACGTATCAGCTCTTTTAACAGGCTGTAAAACTGTGAAATTGAATTTAATGCCTCCCGACATATGCAGATATCTTATTCCCTTCTCAAACCCTCATCTGCGCGCATTTGTTTTGTTTTTCTGAGTTCAAAAAATTTCGAAATATTAATTTACAATATCCGAATAAAATTTCTGCAGTGTTTTGATATTTTGTTGGGTATAAACATTTTACTAGGGTACAGGTTTTCTTTTTTATGTGTAAATGTTTTAATAATGGCGTGCCCATATTTATGTATTCTAGTTATTTTAGTGAAAAAAAAATAGAACAAATGTTTGTACTGGACGCATTAAATGGTTCGTATCGATTTTTGATACACAAATCGATACAGTTTACTTTGCGAAAGCCGTATATAACAAATTTCGTGTAACCTCAAGCGCTCATATAATAAATTTCAATCAAAAACTTTTGATTGCTCAGCAGTGAACATGATTAAACGTTTGTTTGCTAACTATAATTACCCAAACATTATGTACGCACGCCAGTTATACAGGCCGAGTACAAAATAATACCCCAACTTTGAAGGTATATAATATCAAAACCAAACAACCTACAACCTTGATTGATCAATCAAATAAACCGTGGAACCGTGAGGTTTGTTTACCATACACTCATAAATGTTCAATATGATCACGATGAGCGGCATGAACTACTCTAAGCGATAATAAAAATAGTTCCACACTCCTGTCAGCATGTCCGGTGTTACGGTTTGGATCAAGTTCGTAACTCTCGGTTTGAGGTCGTGAGGGGGTAACGATCTCGCATTCGACAAGTCAGTGTGAAGGGGATGGTCTGATGTTTCCTTTATGTGACGAGAGATGACACTGGGAGCGTCTGTCGTCACACTTTGAGCGTCTGTTGTATGTTAGTCCGCATCACGATGGCAACGGAACAACAAAAAATTATATGTGCTGGTCAGTTTGCTAAATGTGAATCGGTTACTACGGTTCAATGTAAATTCCGTCTTAAATACGGACGTTGTCCTCCCGACAGGGGGAGTATCGTACGTTTGTTTCGTTAGTTCCGTTACACAGGGTGCCTTTGCAAAGGCAAAAGTTCCGGGCGGCCGCGTGTGTCCGACGAGAATGTGCAATGGATTCAACAAGCGTTCGTTTGCTGTCCGAGAAAATCAACTCGACAAGCTAGCCAGGTAATGCAAATCCCTCAATCGACGGTATGGGCAGTGTTGCGAAAGCGATTGCTGTACGGACCATACAGGTTACAACAGCTGGTACAGGCTCTTGCCGAAAGCGATAAAGAACGAGGTAGACTACGACTTCATGTCTAAGCTGGTTTTTAGCGATGAAGCTACGTTCCATACAAATGGCAAGGTGAGCCGGCACAACGTGCGGATAAGGGGTCAGGAGCCTTCACATGAAACTACCGAACACGAGCGCGCTTCCCCCAAAGTGAACGTGTTTTGCGCCGTAGACAAAGACACTGTTTTCGGCCCTTTCTTTTTTCAGGAGCCCACTGCTACTGGAATCCCTTATTTGGACATGCTTACAAAGTGGCAGTTTCCTCAGTTAGAAGAGGTGGCGGGGGACTTCATTTTCCAGCAAGATGGTGCGCCACACCATTGGCACCTAGCTGTTCGCAGATACCAGAACGAGACGTTGCCGCAACGCTACATTGGTCGAGGAGCAGCTGGTAACCATGCTCTTCCTCACTAGTCCCCAAGAAGTCCGAATGTTACCCCGTGCGTTTTTTTCTATGGGGGTACATAAAGGATTCACCTTCGCTTAGGCCTGATGGACGTGAATATGGTAGGGATGTGAACCACCGTTGTGTAAGATTCTCCATATGGTACTTCTGCTCACCCCGGAATCCCGTGCTATTCTTAAGAGTAGAAAGATGTCAGTCCATATTTATTGCATCAAGAATATCTGCACTTATATTGTCCATAACACGTCTTCTGACTTGATTCTTGCGATTGCGGATCGGTTGCACCTGGCCACTACTGCGAATCCGTGCCTCCGATCGCTGAAAAACATGTGACTGGCGTCGACGATCTTGATACTTCCCTGCATAAACGCGCTCTGCTTGTCAGTAATTCTGGCGACATTCACCGAGCACCGTAAGCATGTCAATTGCCACTTCGTTGGAATACGGCACTACTGCACGAATAACAAACAAAGTAAAAAAAAAACACGCTAGAAACCCTACACATACCGCCAAAATGCCTCTTGTTCGACATGAGGAATGGCACCAACAGAGGAGAAATGCAAACTGCTATCTAGCGTCAACAGTTCCCGCTCACATCGTTTGGGCTGGAATGGCTTGGCGCGGCGCGATGCAAAATCGAGAGAGAGAGAGAGAAAGAGAGAAATAGAGAGAGCGAGAGAGAGAAAGAGTGAGAGAGAAAGATAAAGAGAGCGATAAAGAGAAAGATAAAAGAGAGATATAAAAGAGAGAGTATTTCGATATCTTCAAAACGGCGAAACATATGAAAAAACTTTTCAGACAAAAGATGTTCAGTTTCCGAGCTCTATTCAACGATACTAATTTTGTACCACCTTCCTGTTTGAAATCCTGGAGTTGACTAAGTTTCCCCCGGTTTCCAGCAGATTCCAGTCAATGTACGGCTCACCATTCAATTCGTCCTTATAGGTTTGCTTTCAACGCATTTTACCAGAAAAGGCTTGGACGCACAGTTTTCAAGAAAAAGGGCTGGCACGGTAGGTCTGGGACAACCTGGGACACACCTAATAACCACCGAAAATATCCCGAATATAAAAACTGAACAAAGTTGTACACCTTAAATTTTTCATACATTTTGACGGCATGACTGAGGAGCACAGTCATCCTAATTCTCTCTATTTCTCTTTATCCATATTTGTGTTGTGCGGTGTGTGAGTCTGCGCTCGTACAATTGGTGGAAGTTCTATGGCATGTGGGAATTATCTAAGATTGTAACAGCATTTGCTTGACTACAGGTTAGTCTGGGAAAACTGTGGTCTATGTTTTGCTAAATCTTTTTCTTGAATGTATCCGGAATGCTTTGCATGAAAATTAAGAGCAGTCTCTTGCAAGATATACTTCACGTAGGAATAAATTAATCAAGCAGAATCCGTGTGATAGTGGCGAGGGGGAAAGAGAAAAAAAGAGAAGTACTTTTGAAACACAAAGTGCTAGTGAACTTTAGATTAACTTGAAGAGTTTGTGTCAGCAGCACTATGTGACTTTTTCTTTAGCAGGTCAGTACGGAAATAACTCTCCACATTATCGCGAATATTTGTTTGATCAGTAACAACAGCGTAACAATTATATCATACTTGTAGGGATGTGTTTCTTCCCTTTAATCATTAAGTTCAATAATAAACTATAACAAAAAAATCTATTTCCGTTTAGTCACATTTTTTTAAAATAGTTCCTGTAGTGTACGTTTCACTGTAATTTTTAAAAAGGTATTTATTATACGGTAAACTTAAGTTATTTTTCAGAGGCAGCAGAAGCCATTTTTACCCCGTATCGCCCTCGCATATCAGTTATACTTTATGTGTTAAAAATTTTATTTGCAATGTAATTAATTCACACCACTGTCATAAAACTACAGAAACATCTTTTATCCTGTCGAGGCAGTAAACATTCTCGTCATTTGGCGTTCATATTATTGGGCTAAGGCACCGTTTTAACACTTTTCTGCAGAACTTAATAGAAGGCATCTCACATCTCCAAAAGAATACCTGAGGCATAAGTTCAGCGGGTATAGTCCATTCACGATTACTTCAACTTTTTCTGAAGTCCTGCTACAGTTCTACTTTCAGGCACTTCCTCCGCCTCGTGCAAACGAAGCTTAATAAGCATAGGGAACTACACCAAAGGGACTACGCACCGCATTAGTGCGCGTTAATTTTAGTAATAGTTTGCATAAGAACTATTTCTTATTAGTCATTACCAACACGCATATTTTCTCTCTGTTTTTATTCATGTTAATTATAAATGAAATGTTATAATATATAAATAAAATATAAGTGAAAGGTCAACTAACCCAAAAATAGGGTAGGTACTTTATATTAACACAAGTATATAACGCTTGTGATCAATAACCTGTAAGGGAAACAACCAAACACATCATATATAGGATGATTTTTCAAAGGTGTGGTTTTAGAAGTGCGAATAAACCGCGAATATAGTCTATTCGCGGTTTCTTCGCACTTTTTAAACCAAACCTTTAAAACAACACCCCATGTGTGACGTGTTTGGTTGCTTCCTAAATATCTCGTATATCACAAGCGTTGTATGCATGTGTTAAAATTAAATTACCTTGTTTTTGGTCAAATTGAACTTTAACTTATATTTTATCTATAAATTGCAATATTTCATTTGTAACTAATATGAAAAAAAGACAAGGAGAAAATAGGCGTGTTAGTAATGCCTATAAAGAAATAGTTCTTATAAAAAAATATTACTACAGTGAGCGCTCACGAAAGCGGTGCGTTGGTACTCTGGTGTAATTTTCTAATCTTTGTTTGCATGGCGCGGAGGAATATCCTGGAAGTATAACTTTAGCATGGCTTCAGAAAAATTGGAAGTAACCGTGAATGGACTATAGACTATACGTGTGGAGCCAAGCTCTTTATTTCCTGAATTTTTCTACAGGAATGTCACTGACAGTTTCAACTCACTTCCGTGCGGCTGCACGCAAGTTATTTCTGAACTTCAGAAAATATCCCCGCGAGTCGAAGCGTAAGAGCCAATACGTGTTTACTTCTTCTCGCGTCGTGGAAACACTTTGGCGTGAGTATTTCGGGCGCCTTCTCGGAGAGTTCGCAATAACCCAAAACCTACCCCCTCTCCACACCCACACCCAGCTCTCGATCGAGTTTGACGGCCCGTAATAAGAAGGGTCAAAAACATGGTGCTAGTTTCGCCAACTCGGGTAAACACGACCTTCCACCGCTGCGCAACTTGAACGGAAATAACCGAAGTTGAGACTGCCACACTGTTAGAAATTTCTGTATATTTACGGAAACGTTTACGGAAGATGTAGATGTAATTTACGGAAAGGCATACGGAAGCTCTTCGTATTCTTGCGGCTTCGAATTTTGAGACACGAACAATGCAGATGATGCCTGAAGAGTATAAAATCACATCTTCACAATACTACTTAGTGTAAAATAGTAGCAGGTGAGTGGCGAATCACTCATAGACTGCCAATTCGTTGATTCTTGTTCAAATTACGCTACAGGACAAAACCTTCTGTATATATATAGTTAAACACGCACAAACCAAAAATAAAACAATTTGTTCTTAACCTCATTTTATAAACCGCAAATATAACAAGCGCTCTAACACGACTTGAAACCAAGGCAGGCGCGTTCGTCAATTTCCTGTAAAATACATATTTACGAGATACTTCGTGTAAAGGTGTGGTAGGTGAGTGATTCGAGTTATTGTTTGTTAATTTCTCTGTTATACACAGTAAAATAAATTACGAAAAAAAAACTGAAATCGCAAACTCTCTTTACATAACTAGAAACTAAGAAGTGCATGCATCACTGTGTATTAACCCAGTATTTACAACAGTAATTCTTGTAAAAGCGTGGTAGGTGAATGGATGAAGTGATTGGCTGTCAAATCTTTTTTAGAATTTTTATAGTCATTTTTATACACAGTGAGTCATCCACAAAAATAAAGTAAAACTTATTTTTGGCTACCTATTTTTTTAAGAACAAAAAAAAAACTAATTCGCAAGTTTTTGGACACGTTCCGTGAATTTACGGAGATTTGTGTAAAATTACGGAGAGTTATTGAAAAAAAACAAGAGACCTTAAATTAACGCAGATGTCTGGAAAATTTGTAATCTGGATTTTCCGTAATTTTACGGACATTTTTTTCTAACAGTGCAGTAAAAAGTCTTTGTCACCGAGACTTCACCCCAGAAATAAGTTTTTGTACGCTCATTTACGTTACTTCGCTCTCTGGTTTTATATGCGGAGATCTAAAAATTTTTCCCACAATTTATAATTCCAGTGATAGTTTCTAACTTTTTGAATCAAATCTTTGAAAAAACACATCACGTATGAGGTGTTTGATTGCTTCCAAATTATGTCGTGTATCACAGGCATCTTATACTACTCTTAACATTAAATTACCTTAATGATGATTAAATGGAACTTTTACAAATTAAAATATTAAATTTCTAACCCATATGAATAAAGACAGAGAGAAAATAGGCGTGTTGGTAATACCTAGAAATAAATAGTTATTATGCAAAATAATATTACACTGAGCGCGCACGAATGCTGTGCGTTGGCCCTATGGTGTAATTTTCTACGCTTTGTTTGCATAAGGAGGAATATCCTGGAACGGGCTTCAGAAAAGTTGGAAGCAATCGTGGATGGACTATAACATTGTTAATGTACCGTAGACTGAAATGTATTGGAAGATTTACTGGAACACTGGAAATGTGAAAAACCATTTTGTTACTGGTGAATAAAATCTTAATAAAAATGTACCACTACGAAGTTGTTGCGTGTGCCTTTCTTGGCATGTGAGGCCAGTTTTGAAATTCATTCTAATGCTCACGTTAAGAGTGTTCAATAATTTCATACCTACTGTTTTCAAACACTGTTCATTTCAAAGATATTACTGATAAATCGATAAATTCTCTTGATATGCAAATTAACCGGGTATCATTGATAACAACCAACAGTTTAGGTAAATGTGATAAATAATTTACGTTTTTGTTACACAAATCGCATTAAGCTTTTGTTATGATAGTTAACCAGCACCATCTCGTTTCACTGATTAATCTCGTTCTTTACAAGTTTGAACCTGTATTGGTGGTACGTGGTGTCTTGTTACACGTAAGTGCGTCCGTTTATGTTCAGCGTTCATTGAATGTGCGGACGTGTGGGGTTATCTTGCTCTGGAATCTAGTTTTTTTTTTTTTTTTTAAAGAAAACTGAATCTTGTTTTAACTAAAAGTAACTAAACTATTTGAAGAATGAGAAGGCGAAATTGTTTTTTTTATCGGTAAAGAAGGGGCGCCAGAACTTAACTGAGAAAGTACGATAATCAAAATCCAAAACAACCAAGAAAAACATCCGAATATTATCGAAGACCAAAGTGATGCGACATTGGGAAATTAGGCGATATCAGAATGTTAATATACTTGGTGAGTGAAGCATCGTCAACACGTTGTTGTGTACATAAAGAGAATAAGAGATTTTCTCGTGACGGTTTAGGAATTTTAGAGCGACGCTGGCCCACAACACCCCCCCCCCCC
>NQII01004925.1:111393-155393 GCA_002778355.1 Clitarchus hookeri
CCCCCCCCCCCATATCGACGCCACGGGTAAGGGTACCATATAGTCTATTCAAGGTTACTTCACACTTAGTCCTGCTAAATTTCTACTTTTGTTACAGATTACGCATTCTTCCGCTACACGTAAGCATAAACACGGCCATGCGAATTCTACGTTTTAACTGTCAAATGGTTCGTTTACTGTTTACACCTGTTCAACGAATCGTGTCATATTTAAAAAACCATTACGTACGAATATTCACAATTTAGGCCTGTATACATATTTAGGTCAGCTTTATGACTTTGTAACAATGTCTGTATTGACGATAGTTCTTACGGTTATTATTTTACATGGTTAATATTTTGCCGCGACTGTGTTTAACCCTGTTACAACTGTGGGGGAAAGAACTGTATTATTTAACCTCTTTTTATTGATGTGTGTTGGGTTATTTCATTAAAAGGACGGTCTTAGTTTGAATAAATATTAAAACGAAGGAGCAGCCAGTCCAACGAAAAACACATTAAATTCAAACACTCAACTCGTGTCGCTTATTTTTTGCACGTAGCAGCGACAAACTTAAAAGTTAGTGGTGAACATGCACACAAATAGGCCTACCGTAACTTTTATTTAGCTCATATTTATTTGCATAGGTACCTAGTTTTTACTGAATTTATTAAATTATTTATTGAAAATTTTTAGGCTGGGCTTAGTAATTTGTCAGGATTGTGGCAAACATTCAAATCACAAAAACGTAAGCACGTTACACGATTGTGTTTCAAAAACGTAAGTGAAGTTACGTTGTGATAAATAAACAGGTGTGACTTAAAAATAATTCACTTCGTCATAAAAACAGTTCACAGCAAAAAAGTATAAATTTCGCACGTCCAATATTTACACTTCCACACACACCGCGCCAGCGTAACGAACATGACGCAGCCACACCCTTTCACATGCAACGGTCACGACACACGTCACAGTATATTTATTACTGCCGTGGAATCACCGATTTATCACATCATCGTAACTTGCCTAGGTGGGTTTAAAAACCACAACGTGTACAAACTTGATGTGGTAATTTGAAGAATTTTTCGGAGCAAGAAAAATTAACGCTTCGTTGCGCAACAGCAACATGCCATTTCACGTCACCAATCGCCAGTCGCCACTGCTGCCAACTTTGGATTTATAACCCTCCCGCCGTTACATCTAAATATATTATATCAAGTATTTAAACATTAAAACCTCTTTTCAGTTGTAAATCACACATTCAAAAATTGTTATTTTTGCTTTAACAAGTATGAAATTTGCTAAAATTAGAAACGCGTATAATTTCCTAGCTACTACTAGCGGTGCGAAACTTTCTGAGAGAAAGAGAGAGAGAGAGAGAGAGAGAGAGAGCACCGCTCCACCGGCAGCCTGTTTGAAGTCTATTTATCGGTAAAAAAAACACCATGTGACTAGGGCCTACCCACCATATTTTGGGCTGATATTTTTAACTGCAACAATGAAATGAGTTTCCATTAGGGCCACCTAAAAATTTAAATACTTCATTAGGCAACGTTTAGTTTCCACACAGCATACCAAAAAACGTGGTTAAAACAGTAAACAGTGAACTATTTATTAGTAACCGTTGCCAAAACATCGCTGCTCTCACTGTTTATAATTCGTATTGAATACGAAATAAATATCACAAGTTATAGAAGATACTAAAGTTAGTTTAATTTATTCAAAAATATAATATTTTTTAATGTTAATCAGTGTTATATACTTGTGGTATGCAATTTATTTAAAATACGGGTTAACATATTTCTCCTAGGGTGATTTTTTTAAAATTTTTGTTTCAAAACATCCCAAGAAATCGTGAATGGACGATACCCGACATGTGCTAGTGCAGAGACTGCGATATATAAGAAGGAAAGGGCGGCTTCTATTTGGGAAATTAAGATGTAACTGTCGCTGCTGTGGAACAAGTTTCCATGATTATGGAATAAAGTTGTCTCTAGTATCCAGTCTATGGTTCCTTTTATACAAGCAGTAAAGCCAACATCTTTTAATCCACCCTGACGAACAATGCAGTTAATCCCTCTTTTGAAAGGAACTTTACTAATTAAGGAAGTTATTTTCATCGTTATTATATTTAGCCATTTTTAATAAGCTCCGTGAGACACCGGTTTACTGCAGAAACTGCCGGAATTAATAAAAACAATCGATGATTTTAAAGTTTATTACACCACTGAACATTGTTCTGCAAACTTAACTTTCCGAAGAAAGATATTATTCTTTAATGCGCGTTAAATGGTAAAATAATACTTATGGAACCATTATTCGTAAATATAATAAGCCATAAATATTAATTTAGCGGTCATCATTTAGTTTCATTTTTTACAGTGACGAAGCTAGACACATATTTTACCAAATAAACAGTGTTTCCAAGTACAGATCTTAAAAATTTGTTTAAAAAATTGTTTATTTTCTCTTTTCAACGCCAGTTGCTTATTCAAGCAATTTTTATACAGTTTAAGCAATACATTTGCCATCTCTTAATTTAAAAGTTCCGTAATTATTTTCGGTTAAATCCTGAGATTTTCTTTCACCGATGGCTTTATCAAAATAACCTGTAAGTAGAACTTCAGCAGCACATAATTCGTAATGATTTCTTAATAAATGATATCTAGTATCTCCTGCTATCTAGTATCTTGCTGTTTTTGAGAATTGTTTCATTGTTAAAAAAAATTTACAGCACAGTTTTAACATCTGCATCAGAGAATTCTGCAACAAGAGAGCCTTTATAGAGAGATATATATATAGAAAGAGGGCGAAAGAGAGAGAAAGAGAAAAAGAGAAACAGTGGGAGAGGGAAAAGAGGGAGAGGGAGAAAGAGAGGGAGAAAGAGACGGAGAAAAAAAGGGAGAGAAAAAGAGATTTTTTGGTGGTTTTTAACATGTTTTCCGGAACATGTCCGGCTCTCCGCACCTCCTCCCCTCGTGTACCTGATCCGCCAAGGTATCACAGGAGACAACTTTCAGAGTCTAATTTCTTATGGATAGTCCGGTATTACTACCTCGAGCCTCTAGAAAAACATGCCCCTCCACTTGATTGTCACTAAAGTCAAGCTTCATAGGTCTGAACGACTTCCGCTCTAACATGGAAAACGGTTGACGAGATCTTTAGAGCGGATGAGGGGAGAAAGGAGGAGCACCAAAATGCAACGGCGGGGAAAACGGGAGATCCCCGAGAAAACCCGCTGACCAGCGGCATCGTCCGACACGATTCCTACTTGTGAAAATCCGGGAGTGACCCGGCCAGGGATTTATACTTTCTGATACTGCCAAGTATTTAATTCCTGTGTTTGATAATGTTGCGACAGATTGTTTTTCTTTGAGCACCAGCAAACAACTGTACTTCCCTAGAAAGTAATTTTCTTTTAAATCTCTGGTACTTATCCTGATATCATTACAGTCGTCACAGTTATCATTCACATGTGCGGCTGTATTACTAAATATACGCATCATTACTGGATGCCACTAAAGCAATACATTCACCTAACTATTTTGTGCCTTTAAAATATCCAAGTCATTTGGCAACAACGTAAAAGTTGAATTTGCTAAATGCCTACTTTAAGAATTTGGGTTATTAATTTCACTAAGCAATGTACAGTAAACTACATACTGCAAGTGAGTTTCTTTACATTTCACGTTCGACAGTCTCAGTAACTTTCATTTACAAAATTCTAAGTGTTTTAATAATACATACTCTTTTTCACTGATCATTCCAATTAACTTCCAAAAATGTTTTCCAATGTTTACTTTTGTACCGCAAAATACTGTTTTAAATTGTCATTAAAAAAAACAAACGTCATTAAATTGCTGGGTTTCACATTAGTAATCCTTCCGAAAAATTTCGTTTAAGTGCTTACATTATTTCAGTTTTGTTTACTTTAGAACATGCATTATCTTATTAAGTTTTCACATATTATTTTCATTTCACAACCTTCAACTGAGATATATTACTTTATTCTGACATTTGTGCTCACATAAAAGTAAATTAAATTTACAGATTATTTTGTTTCGATACCAAATAATATGCAACCCAGGGAGCAACGTTATTAAGATAAGAGCGAAACGTATCAGTAAAGTAGTCTCAAGTACGTCATCATTTTCGTGATTATGCTTTTACTACGCATTTTAATGGTTTGATACCTCCCTATTGCTATGGCGTATAGTAGGTATGGAATCTGCTCTCGGCGTAAGGTGCCAGCACTTGATGCTAGCCCTCCGTGTTAGGGCGTAGGAATATGTCGACACTATTGTCTCTAGGTCCAATTTACCAAATAAATTCACCTTGTTTTCAAGTTACCCTAAGTCAGTTTTATTTATGCTTAACAGGGTCACTTCTACAGGAACACACGAGACAACTCTCCCCTCCCCTTTTGCTACGTAGGCTACGTAAGGCTTGACGTGGAGATTTGCGCCGTGGGGGAGCAAGGTTCGTCGCACTTCCGGTATGTTACTACTTAGCTTGTCTCGAGGCGATGGTTCATCTCCCAGCTGGCGACCTGGGATCGCTCCGGCACTTGGTGGGCGTCTCGACGCCTTATCTCGAACTCCTCATCTCGGCACCACTCCACACTGCTCGATTGACGACGGCCGACTGCCGTTGGCGTCTCGTCCCGGATTCACTCCGCACTCCTCGATTCTCGTCGGCCGACTGCCCCGTTCCTCCCGTTTCCTCGTGGTTTTGTATGCTCGTTCGCCATATCAAACTCGCCTCTTCTCTGCACGTGGCTGCGCTGACCGCCGCGTCCCCCTGAGTCGTAAAACACGTGTCCGATGTTCCTGTGATCCGCACTTTGGGCCCGGCGGGCCCGGCGTCGCCCCTTGATTCTGACATGGAAGTTAATTGTTCCGTTGCTGCACATTTGGGAAAACTTGGGTGGCCTCTTGGTTTGGCGCACGTGCGTCTTCCACTGCCTTCGGATATCATGTCGCTAGTATTCCCGCCCGCTCGCCAAAAGCTCTCATTGTTTATTGCGGTAGCCAGCCTGGGACAGACACAGCCGATGGTGTGACCTCGGCGTCCCTTGGCAGCTGCAAACGCAGCTGTGCCCACGCACGTGTGTCTTCCGTTGCCTCCGGATATCGTCTGCACGTGCAGGAACATTTGGTAGCACGCCTTGCGGCTGCGAGGCGCGGCTGCGCCTTCCTGGCGTCATTCTTCCAGCACGTCCGCAAAACCCTTAGTATTTATTGCGGTCGTCCGCCTGTGAGTTTCGCCAGAGCGTGTCTTCTGACGAATAAACTGTCTTTAGGGACGCGGGACGCGTCAGGTTATCATTAGCAGAAATTTGTTTTAAACCTGTCTTAAATATTAAGCTAATTTTACGACTGTGGCCTAAATGTTAGAAACGTTCAGATGAGTTAAGCCAGGATACTGTACGCTGAGGCATATTTCAAAGTTTAACCACTGTATCCATAAACCATCTATTCTTCGTAGTAACCAGTCCATTTCAAACCCTCGCAATATACTATGCATGTTTTCACCAAACATGAATACAAAAAAAAATCATTTAAATCCCAGTTGTTAAAAAAACTGGTTTTAATAAAGTTACAGTAACTAATATACTCTTAATTACAACTGAGAAAGTTTTGATGCTATGATATGCCTGTCTAAAAATTTAATTTGACTTAGATTTTCATAATAGAAAATATAATTACAATTTAACGTCCTCTGACAAAGTCAGCAGAAAAGAAGGACTTTTCTTGTAATTGTATTTTCATCGTTCTCTATAAAAACTGAAGCTAATTATTAAGACGAAAGAAAGCTCGTTATGAGATTTTTGTGTCTGAGTAAACTAACTCTGAAAACTTCAAGTATAATGGGAGTTTCACTTTTTTTTTTAATCATTATCGCCTATATAGAACAGCAGTTACACTTATAAAAATTTATAACATATATTTTGCGTGATGAATTTCCTTTGACTACGCTGGTGATGTCGGTGGCCACTATAACTTTAGTTTTTCTCTCACTTCATTGTCACAGTAAAATTGGGAGAAATAAATGACATCATATACATGACTGGTCACATACGGGGATAATGTACAATGAGTTTACATTTGCATGCAACCCCTTGAGTTACTTTCCACGGCAATTTATTCCCACATTTGTGAAATTTAAACTGTATGTGTACTTCGGTGTGAGACGATAAAAGTGTTTTCTGTAAAGTTTAAAGAAATATTTAGCGTCTGTGAAACAAACAAGCATTTTACTTAAGAAAGAAAAACAGTTTGATGTACAGCGTAGTATATAATAATACCCCAAATTTGAAGGTGTATAATATCAAAACCAAACAACCTACAACCTTTATTGACCAATAAAATGACCAGTGGAACCGTGAAGTTTGTTTACCATACATTCATAAATGTTCAATGGGATTACCACGAGCGGTCCGAACGACATCTACGCCATAATAAAACTCGTTCCACGCTCTTGTCAGTGTGTCCGGTGTTACGGTTTGGATGGCGTCCGTAATTCTCGTTTTGAGGTCGTCAATGGTAGCCAGCAATGGTGGACGAAACACTTAATACTTTATGTACCCCATAAAAAAAACGCACGGGGTAAGATACGGGCTTCTTGGGGGCCAGTGATGAAGAGCCTGGTCACCAGTTACTCCTCGACCAATCCAGCGTTGCGGCAACGTCTCGTTCTGGTATCCGCGAACAGCTAGGTGCCAATGGGGTGGAGCACCATCCTGCTGGAAAATAAAGTCCCCCGCCACCTCTTCTAACTGAGGAAACAACCACTATGTAAGCATGTCCAAATAAGGGATTGCAGTAACATTGGGCTCGTAATAAAAGAAAGTTCCGAAAACAGTGTCTTGGATACATCACAAAACACGTTCACTTTGGGGGAAGCGCGCTCGTGTTCGGTTGGTTTCATGTCAAGGCTCCTGACTCCATATCCACACGTTGTGCCGGTTCACCTTACCATGCGTATGGAACGTAGATTCATCGCTAAAAACCAGCTTATACATGAAGGCATCGTCTACCTTGCAACACTGTCCATACCGTCGATTGAGGGATTTTCATTTCCCGGTTGGTTTGTTGAGTTGATTTTCTCAGACAGCGAACGAACGCTTGTTGAATCCATTTCACATTCTCTTCGGACACACGCGGCCGCCCGGAACTTTTGCCTTTGCAAAGACACCCTGTGTCACGGAACTGACGAAACAAACGTACGATACTCCACCTATCGGGAGGACGACGTCCGTACTTAAGACGGAATTTACATTGAACAGTCGTAAGCGATTCACATTTAGCAAACTGAACAACACAGATCACCTTCTGTTGTTCCGTTGCCATCGTGATGCGGACTAACACACAACACACGATCAAAGTGCGACGACAGACGCTCCCAGTGTCATCTCTCGTCACATAAAGGAAACATGAGACCATCCTCTTTACACTGACGTGTCAAATGCGAGCTCTTTACCTCCTCACGACCTCAAACCGAGAGTTACGAACTTCATCCAAACCATAACACCGGATATGCTGAGTCTGGAACTAGTTTTATTATCGCTTAGAGTCGTTCGTGCCGCTCATGGGGATCACATTGAAAATTTATGACTGTATGGTAAACAAACCTCGTGGTTCCACGGTTCATTTGATTGATCAATCAAGGTTGTACGTTTGGTTTTGATATTATAGACCTTTAAAGTTGGGGTATTATTTTATACTCATTCTGCATATACAGCCCTACAGGTAACCCGCTCTCATCGGTGGATCTGACACAATCACATAATATATATTATATCCAGCTGACCACCACTTCTCCATCCACAGCCTTTCATTTATGAACTCGTAATTTTCCACCTACAGGAAACTCTCTAGCGATTGATCTCCAGCCCATTAATTGAATGTTATCATAAACTAGTGATCATAGGCGCTTGTTGTTGCAGTAACTGTGTTTGCATGCGTTCATGGTTCCCTTTACCCTACGCTGGTAGGCTGTTATGTACTGCACCCTATGCGACGCAAATCATACCGCAGGATTCACTGACCTAGGAAAATTATCCCGCGACATTGCCGGTTTTGCATTTGGCATGGAAAAGCAACACAATTCTGGAGAATGATAATTTCATGCCAAGAAAGTTATAGGTTGGTGTTGGTGGAAGGCCAAAGTATAAATAACTGCACAAACTGCCGGTCCCATGATGATAAAACTAAATTTAATATATTATAACAACTCTCGAGTACATTTATCATCTAACCAGTCCAGTTGGAGAGATCTGCTGTCCAGTTTTAGCTATCAGCTCTCCAAATTAGAGCAAGGATTTTCGAAATGATTTCCTGCATTATTTTGTTATTCTGATGCTGTCTGTTGTATAAATGTACAATGAACAACGGTCTTAAGTATGTTTATATGAAAATGTATTGGTGAATACGAATAAACCACGTGATTTTGAAAACCGGTCCAATTTGGTTATTATCCATCCTCAAATGTTTTAACTATAACTAAGACATCTTCATATTGTTATATGAATAACGCTCCTGAATACCAGCGTAGCTAACGCAGTCGCAATATGAGTATATTAACAACATGTGATGTTAATAAAATATTTAAGTTCGAAAGTATTTTGTTTCCTTTTAATTTGTCTTTACCTCTACAGTAAAGCAGACACAACAGTGGGCAAATCATTGTGTGAGTAAGATAAATAAATGCATTGTTAGGACATATCCAACCAGCGATTAAGCAAACGGCCAATGCTAGGGTGCATGTAATCATTAAGTTTAATCCGTTCTAAATAGTAACACGTCCTTCGCCTTTTTTAATTTGCCACTGTGTTGTTAATAACCGCAACATGAACAAATAGCCACTTGTTTAAACGATCACATGAAATTCGATCTGTTTGATTAGAGAGACGTTCTGGTTTGTTGGGAGTAGAAGCAGTAGCGAAAGGGTTCGTTATTCAGCGATCAATGTGGAACTAATTAAGCTTTTACTAAAGGTTCTCTCTTTTTAAAGTTTTGTTGGTGGTCTGCCACGAGTTTCCACGTGTTTTTCACAAGTTTTATGTACCTGTAGAATAATTCCAAAGTTCCTCATACAAACTCCACAAAACAACACGTGCATTAATTATACTCGCCCATGTTGTGTATTGCAGTAACTTCAGCGTTGCGTAAAACCAAAGAACACTGCAAATTAAAAGAATAAATTTTTTTATCAGTACCAGAAAAACTATATCAATTAAATAAGTGTGCACTTATAAAAAAATGTAAATATTCGTTAATTAAGGCATATCCTAATAAAACTTATAATTACGTCGTTAATGTGTGCACGCTTGGTTACCGGATTATATGGTAACGCTCAGGTTGCAGATAATATGATGGAGTGAGTGAGTGAGTGAAGAGATTTGGGCGGTTCTTAAAAGCGAGATTTTTAGAGCCGGTGAGGGTGATCGAGGTGAGTATGGAGCAGCGCCGAAATGAAGGGGTGGGGGGAAACGGGAGATCCCCAAGAAAACCCGCTGACCAGCGGCATCGTCTGGCACGATTGAACCCGGTTCACATTGGTGGGAGGCAGGCACGATAACAGCTCAGCCACCGCAGCCCCATATGATGGAAATGTTATTTTTAATCATTCATACAGTATGGATATAACTGTAGAAAATTTTATATTGGGAGCATTTTGGGTGTGTTAACTTATAAAGTGCTATATATTGATGACTAAGAGACAGAGAACACTTTTGGCCAATTGAAAAAAAACCTACATAAAACCCGCAAAATATACGATAACTCCATAATAAAACTCGCCATTTCTTATACTAGAAATAAAGTTAAACTACTATCGAGGTTTCTTAATATACTTTAATTTAGCACTCTATCAAAGCACAATAAGGTTATTATCCAGGGTAAAACTATTGTTTTTAAAATAAATTTTTTTTGTGATGAATTTAAATTTAAGTTTAGATACCACACCATCATTACTTAAATGATTGTTGATTTTCTGTGTAATAATTTAACATTCTCTCCTTAGTTTTAACATACAATTACAAATAAAAATATTTTGTGTTTGTCAAAAATTATTTTCCACAGTTAGTTATTTTCGGAAGCGCCAGTTTACTCAGAAGCAGTTCATGAAAATTATTCGTCCAAGTTTTCGTTTTAGTATTACCTTCGTGAAAGCTAGCTATAGTTCATGCAGCTAGACTTTCTATAGTAAAGGCTTATCTGCGTCCGAAAAGGTATAAATAATTTAATTTTGGACATCCTCTTCAATACGTGTCTTTATTTCTTGAATTATTCCTTTGCGGCCCATAACGNTTTTCCACAGTTAGTTATTTTCGGAAGCGCCAGTTTACTCAGAAGCAGTTCATGAAAATTATTCGTCCAAGTTTTTGTTTTAGTATTACCTTCGTGAAAGCTAGCTATAGTTCATGCAGCCAGACTTTCTATAGTAAAGGCTGATCTGCGTCCGAAAAGGCATAAATAATTTAATTTTGGACATCCTCTTCAATACGTGTCTTTATTTCTTGAATTATTCCTTTGCGGCCCATAACGATATTTTTGTGTAATTTTACAACGTTTCTTAACACTAAACACTTTATTTAAATTAGTTGGCGACACAAAAACAAGCAAACCAAGTCACATTCGTAGTCTGAGGGCGGAATGTGTTTAATTTATTATTTTCTATCTGCGTGTAGCATGTAAAGTCGAAAGTTAAAACTTTACGATAATGAGCCTCATTTCAATTTTTTGATTTAAGGATGTGTATTTCGCATGAGAGTTTCGCATTTCATTTTTTACTGGTATTATTGCTTATTAAAGTTTGTATAAATACATTTACTTACAGTTACGTAATACAGAATTGCGGCAAAACATTAATATGGATGTTTCGTTTGTTTAGATTACGAAAGTTCACGACCTAATTTTACCTCGCGAATCATCCAAACTATAGATCATTCACCGCCATTTTTATAAACTTTTATTGGCATGCACCGAACTTCCGTGTCATATGAAACCCAAACTAAACAATTTCCCCCGAATTCTTGTATTGCACGGGAAGAGTAAAACCTTCGCTATTAGTTGCTTAAATTGCCAGTTCATTTATGTGTCTGACAATTTAAATCATTTCACTAAAACAGTTTTTTTTTTTGCGTCTTGAATGTCCCATATAGAGTTCATTAGCGGGTGTGCTTGAGTGTAACTTAGCGAAAGGCTAAGAAACCGTATGTGCTTATGTAATTTTAATTCATAGTGAATCGTTCTACCTAAAAGTAGCATTACTATTTTACCATATTCATATAGCATCTTAAGTTTTGATGTATTTGCTTATTACTCTCTTCGGAATTTCAGTTGTCTGTTACGATCATTGCTTTTACTATTATCAGCTCCAGAATGTAAAATATTCCCAAATAAATTATCCAATAGTTTATTAGTTGATATTAACGAAGAAGTTACATTTTTGCGAATGGCTACTGCAAAACATATAGTTTAAGTCGAATATTACCAGAAACACTGTTTTTAAAATGTCAACGTTATTGACTACTGGGCCATTTTTCTCGCCAAAGAACAGGCACAACGCTAATTCTTACAAGTTCTTTGCTAGGGAATTTCTTACATTACTTATGAAGAATGCCCTCTGCTGTAGTGTTTTTTTGTGTATACTGGATAAGGCGTTTTTTTTTCCATGAAAAGTTTGTGTTTGCTTTTAGCGATGTAATGTTTTTTTCCACAGCTACCTTTACTTTATACAGTATGTATAAACTGCAATGTCACATGAGAGTGTGAATGTATTTTTGACGCATGCGAGCAAGGTCGACTACGCCCATGCCTTGCCATTTGTTTGCTTTCCGTGAGTACATTAACGGTTTGATATACGATGTTTACAGAACACGAATGGCGCGAGTCGTAACTGGACGCAATGTAAGGTCGCTCGCTTGTAGTTTTAGCTACCGTTTTAAAAACTTTCAAACTTCAATGTGTTTGTTAGTAGTGCTCTTTTCACTTCTCAACCGTGGTAAATCTTAAGCTCATGATTTACTAAAGCGAGGTACGATAAACAAAAGTACTGGAGCAGGGCTTTCGCACGGCAATGTGAAACGTCATAAAGGAACATTAGAAAGATTAACTATTTACGTGATCGATAGTACACTGCTAGACAGAGAAAGTGAGACACTCACAAATTAATGTCGCAGGAGTAAGATGTGTTTCCCACAGGTTGTACTCGGGAGAGAGAGAGCGTATTATTTTAGCGACTTATGAATGACGCGAAGGGATTGCGTGACATATGGGGCTCTACATTTCTCCCAAGAGGAGACAAATACCACTACACAGGCAGCGAGGGCACATTCGACGCTGCTGTCAGGTACACGCGACCATAGAGGACGTTAGACTGTCGAAAGCAAGAGCAGTGTCTTGAATTGCTAGATTGTCGCATTACAATTTTTCTAACAATTTTCAAGTTGTAAACTGATAAACGCGTTGATATTAGCAAATGCTTTAAAGACAGTTTCTCCGCGTTTTTTTGCTAGATTTGGGGCCTAACATAATTTCGCTGTTGTGATTTTAAGGCATGAAACTACTTCCCATAATTTGCTGCTAATTTTACTACGATTATTTCAGTCGGTGCTTACGTTAAAACATGCAGTTACACCGGACGATTTTTTTCTAAGATTGATTTCTAAAGTGCTCTATTAAACGCCAACAGCAGTATTAATACTTCGAACAAAGATGAGGTACACAAATTTTATACTCTTCTGCTCACGTCACCAACATTTAAAGTGATTGTTTACATTTGAACTTTCAACAGACCCACCGTTTTGCAAGAATAAAATGTGTTTGCAGTAATTTGAATGTGTTCTTGTTTAATTAAAATGGGATAAGAAGGAGCAGCGGTTGTACAGTGGTTAGACTACTCGCCTCCCACTAAGGCCAACCGGGTTCGATTCCCGGCGGGGTGCCCCCAAATTTTTGCAAGTGGGAATCGTGCCGGACGATGCCACTGGTCGTCGGGTTTTTCTCGGGGATCTCCCGTTTCCCCTGCCCTTGCATTTCGACGATGCTTCATACTCACATCGCTTCACCCTCATCGGCTCTCAAGACCTCGATGTTAAGAGCCATCCAAATCTCTTCACTCACTCACTAAATAAGAGGTGTGAAAATATCTCAAATCACAACCAGTGGGCTAACCTCAAATTCTACACACGTTGTTTTTGATAGTGCTACTGGCAGCAAAGTGGCCCAGTGTTAAAACACTAAGCACTGCTACTGCGCAGCTTCAATGTTCACTATACCGTTATTTCCTTTCCGTGTTAATGCTGTGCATGGGGCGGAAGGATACACACAGAGCAGTAAGGTTAAGCTAAGGCCCCGGTCACACGGGACACAGAAATACTTGCCGTTCAATATTGCACGCGGTTACACTGCCTCCGTTCATGTCCAAATGGACATTCGTAAAGCTCAAATGTAATCTCATTGATCTCTACTGAAAGCCATGTGACTACAGACCTACGCACGCAAAGATCTCTGCTCCTTCCAAGTTTGTGTGACCGTGAATAATGGAGGAAATATCTTGAGTAAAAATACAAGTATTCGCCCCTCGTATTTCCTCCGAGAGCGTGGGCGGAACGAAAATTCCCTCCCACCCCTTCCTTCCCCTAGGCTAAATGGAGAATATTTGTCCCATAAACTGCCGCAATCCCATTTCTTAGCCGGCATTCTTCCCTACTCTGACCCCTCGTCCCACGCCCCTTGTTTTATTGTCTGTCCCTGCCCGAGGAGTTGTGGCGTCGTGGGAGAAGCGAATCCGAGTCTGACTCATGTGAATGACCATCGAGCTGTCTCCCCTTCTAACACACATGACTTTAAAAATGCAATCTTCCAGCTGCTATCCTCTTTTATTTCATTCACAATTTATTTCATCAAGTGTAAAAATGTAACTAGAAATATTTATATATTGTCACAAGAACACCATATGCGTATCGGAGTTCGTGAGGAATGGAGACCTTAATAAAAATTAAAGAACTAAACTTGAGTTTTAATTCATTAACACTACTATTATTTATAAACTACCTATATCCACTATTACTCTTGTTATTCTCAATTAGTGCAATATTTCATGGTATATATCTCAGTTGTAATTCAAGTCCTTATCGCTGTCTCTATACTTGTTACAGCCACTTAGCTCACGCTCATTTACACATATTATATCTTACTGCCATCATTACAAATGTCTTACACTCACCCATCCAGTCCAATGGTCCCGCCCGCCAGTCTCACTCTTCACTGTACCGATGCTCGCAGTCCACAGACTTCACTCCCGCTGGTCACTCTCGCCGCCATCCGTCGCTTCGCTGTCTTCGCACACCTGGCCCTTAAGACTATGCAATCCTTTAAACTCCAGACTCTCAGCTCGGAGGTCCATTGCGACTTAAATAGTTCCGCTGGCCCGATCTAGAAGGTTCCCCGCACCAAGCGTCTTGCTGAGAGAGGCAAGGGCAATGACCAGAACATTATTTCAAAGATAACCCCATAAATTCAATTCGCTCAAGGGTGGGATCACGCGAGTCCCAATAGGCTTATCTCGCACACGCGCAGACTCACCTTTGTAAATCTCCGCGCGCTCCCCGGGTTACTAGTCTGGCCTTAACAAACTCCTTAGCTCGTCCGAGTAGGATGGGGTAAGAGAAGTGAGGCAGAGCAGCAATTATGTAACAATATTATGCAAGTAAAGCATTCAGTTTTATTGAAAATATTTTTGACGTTTACATTGCACTTCAAGAATCGTAGTTCGCTAAAAATTGGTAAGTCAGTCGAGATAATGCCTGGATACACTGGTCAAAGATTACTTTCTTCCCAAGTATATGCTTCCATCACATGTAAAAATGTATGTGGCAATGTAGGCCTATTTGTTTCCAAACGATGAAAGCCATTGTGAAAGTGTTAGAAAATTATGTACCTTAATATATCACCAGATTTTGGCGTTAATGCTCGTAACACAATAAACCCACCAGTTAAAAAAAAATTATTACGAAATGTCAAAATACTTGTGTATTGTAGTCAATATTTACGTTATGATATATGTAGTGACGAGATCTCATTGTTTAAAATATACATTTCGGATATGTTAAATGGATCATGCCGTGCTGCGGTGTATGACGACGGTACCGTTCGGAAATAAGTATTTTACAGGAAAAATTAACTCAGCGTAAAACTACTGATTTTAAGAATTGGGGGCACCTGTTTTCCGCAAAAAGAATCTACTATTGGTTGTACTCCAAAACACTTTAGATCAGAACAAATTTTCGCAATTTGATGATTCAAATTGGTACGCATCTTAGCTGTCTGCCCGCGAACCACGGGCGTTTAGTACCGGGGTAACTTCATTCTAATTGGTCGATTCGGGGAAGATAACGTCTTCTCACAAAGACACGTGCCCAATAACGGAAGTAAGTCTGCAATTGCGCATTGAATATTTAAAACTAGCATAAGTGTTAATATTTTCGAGAAAAAAAAAAACGAGCATAAAATAAACAGAAATCAAAATAAATATTTTTCGTGCTCACAATTCCCAACATTACGCTTGTGATACGACGTTGTGAAATGGAATTCCTTGCAATGGTGCCAACTTAACTGGGAAAATGTCAGTCATCAGTCAGTCTATTGTGAAAATGTGTGGTTACCCTGAGGTAAATTTTTTTATTGGCTAATTTCAAAAGTGATTAATAAATAACGAACCAGCTATTTTTTTTTTCGTGTCGTTGCAGTGAAGAACAACAAGAGGACAGACTGAACGCGTTTGAAGTATAATGAAAATGTAGGCCGCCAGAAGGTGGCAGTGTCGTCAGAACACAAACGGCGACAGGAGAAATCAGGTGAAGTGAAAAATTTGGATTAATGAAGATTTCAGTGTGTGAAAAGTTGAGGGGTAGAAATGAATACCAAGAATAAGTGGAAACTGGAGGCTTTTCTTTCTTCAACCTGTCAGGTTCAGTAAAGGTGGTCTATATACATTGGATTTTGGGCAGGAAGCGGATTCAAAGGAATCCGCTTCCGCCATCTTATATTCACATAATTTTCGTCATAACTTACATCATACATATATAATATTTTATTTTGGGAATCGTTAAGGCGTAGGGAATTGTTTTTCACATTTTCTAAAATATTAGTTGTTGGACTAATGTCAGTGTCATGTATGTCAATGCTGGCAAGAAAAAAGTAATTATTTCTAGCCGACAGCCACTAATTAAAAATTAATAAAGACAGTGAATTTTTAATCACTTGATAAAGCTTGAGAAGCTATTATTTATGCGGTGACATGCACAAACTTTCGTTAAACATTCTTAAATAAAACTTATGACTAAAAATTTATAAATCCGATATGGCGGGTACTGAACCCCGTTATCAATCTACGCTATACATAGCAGAAGACATTATCGAATAAATGAAGTCCCACAACTGTGGCTGACATCATTATTTGTCGAGACCATATTTCTAAGTCGCATAAACAGCTATTGTCAATAACATCAAATTAAAACACGATTTTATTGTCCTGACATATGACAGTGCGTTGTACTGATATTTTGTACAGTTCCAAACAAAACATTCGTTCGCTTCAACACTTAAAGCAAATATAGGGTAAAGTGGTCTGAATTGGGTCTTTTGTCTTTCGCGCTAGAGCTAGTAAACGAAGCGGATATAGGCCTGTGCTGCTATCTAGCAATGAAAAGCGCAACTAAAATAGTGTAATGGATTTGTTTGCTAAGCCACGCGCGCGACCGCTGTTCCGTTCTTCACTGTTTCGTGAAGGTAAGAAACCACAAGTCTCTGTTTTTCACAGTTTTATTATTTTCATAGTTTTTATTTCACAGATAAATAATACCAATTGTAACATTCAAGCACATCGAACAATGCACGCAAGTAATACATATTCTAACGTTTTATAACCTGTTCTCGTTTCGTCGCTAGCTGCATTCAGTGCAGCCAACGTAATTTTTAGAACTTTTCGTGTCGATTGGTGTGAATCGGGTCGGTTTTCATATGGCGAAAAGGGTCATCCGTAAAATATGTACTTTTTTTAAGTGATACTCTTACGCGATATTTTTTTCTTTGATAACATTAAGTCAAAATAATATGAAAAATGCAAAGGATGCAGTGAATAACAGATTGCTTAGTAAAGGGGCAGCAGCTAAGACATGCGGTATACCATTTTTTTGTTTTCAGCGGCGTTATTTTCGCGGTGTAACAGTGTAGTTGAAAACAAAAGGAGATCAAACATATTTTAGAAATGAGCAGGAATTATCATGAAAGAATATAATTATTATACTCTTAAAATGTGGTTTTAGTTTGTCATGTAAATATGTAAGAAAAGTTGCATGTTCATTTGCTCAAGCAAATAACATAACAAACAAATTTCCAAAGGAGCGTGAAATGGCAGGACCATACTTTGAAACTGGATTTCTAGGAAGGATACCCTGATATTAACCTGCATAAACCAGAAGCTCTTTCTTCTTCTCGGCATAAAGGTATTAAAATATTCATTTACTTCGACTGTGTTGACTTGTTAGAAGAGAAACTTAACAACTTGCAGTTAATTACAAGACCAGCAGCAATAAATAATTGTGATGAGTCTGGTTTTCGACTCAATAATTAACTAGCTAATAAAATTCTTGCTCAGAAGGGTTCACCAACTGTTGTCAGCCAAACGTGTGTTGAAAGAAGGGAGAATATAACCGTTGTGGCTTGTACCAATGGCGTGCGGAATTAATTTCCGCAATTTGTTATTTTCAAAGGGAAGCGATATCATAAGGAATTTAAAGATGGGTTCCCAAATGGCACAGAAATCATCATGGGTGAAAGTGGTTGGATTAATGAAGAAGCTTTTACGAAATGGCTGCAACATTTTCAAAAATTTGGGGTTGCTGACCAATGTTTGTTAGTCTCGATGGACACTCGTAGCACAAATCTTATCCAGTCTATGGAGTTCTGTGAGCAAAATTCTATCACTATCATTTGTCTTCCCAGTCTCACAACCCACAGACGGTGGACCGGTCTTTTTTTTTTTTTTTTTTTTATTCTTGAAAACATTTTACAACGAAGTTTGTAAAAAATTTGTTTGACAACATGGCGGAGAGAGAAAAATTACAAAATTAAGGACCATAAATATTTGCCATCATTAGCACGTGAGCCAGTTTTATAACGCGAAGAAAATCCCGACAGAAATACGGTAAGGGGAACTAGTCATTTTGACAAAACAGAAAGGACTGTTCCCAGACCTGAGACTAGATCTGTAGCCCTATGTCGTCCTGCTCAAGAAACATGAAGTGTAGGCCTAGCAACTTTAAAAACTAATCTAATCCTGTTTGTGGGCCTGGCACTAGTAGGCCTGAAACATTTGTTCAAGTTTTGTTGCATACTCCAGTAAAACAAACGCAAACAAAGTAACGAACAGCAGGGAAACAAAAACATCAATACCTATTTTAAAATAGATTCAGGAAGCCAGTATCAGAGTACCGATTTTTAAATATCCTTGATACGAAATATGTTGTGTATATGATTTAGATCACATGACATGTGATTTAGTTGACAAAGTTAACTAGGGGCATAAAAACTTAGGTTCCCGTATTCTGAAATTTTCAACTTTTCGGTGCCTTACTTTGAAAACTATTATCATTTGAATATAAACATTTACAATTATGTGGTCCTTATGTAAATTTCTTTCGGATAATTAAATGAAACGTTGTCGTGAAATATGGCCTTAAATCAACGTCAAGGCATGGAACTACTTTTCCCCCGGCGTTGCCAACTGTGCTGGGCGCTTGTCAGCAAGTGTGCCCGTTAAAATATGTGCAGGTTGGGGCAGTGACTTTTTTTTTTTAAAGGTTGATTCCAAAAGTACTCAAATAATTGTGAAAAGCAAAAAAAATATTTCTTACGAGACATACTTCGTGAGTGTCGGTGCTCAGTTGCAACAGCGGGCAGCCGGCAGACTAGACGACTAATGACTAATTGGATTCCTGCGGCGCAGTAAACAGGGGCCGCTGTTCGACATCGATCGTGGCCACGCGGACCCACAGACCGGGCTTGCAAATCCTCGTGAACGTCCCCCAGCGCGACGTCTGCACGCGCACCACGCTCGTGTTGAGTCGTCACAGCCCATAACTAAGCGCACCTGTTTATTTTGCGAAAAAATTTCAGGACAAGTTATATTTCAAAACACTGTAGAGTCGTTCACCTATCTTGATTGGCTGAATTACTTTTTGACAAGTGTTGACTGTCTGCACACGAATCACGTAGGAGCCGTGCTGATGTTTCCTAATTATGAGTGGCGCGGTCAAATATGAAAACTCCTTCTCAAGCAGATAGCAACCAATGGCAGTAGACAAACTGCTGTTGAGTGCTTATGGTATTGAAGTACACCGTGTACTCATATCATTTCGCGAAAAATACTTCGTAATTGACAATTCGGATGGAGAGGACATCCGGGTTGACGAGGGCATAATAAACAAAGTTCTACTGTAATTCTTTACTTAATTCCGCAAATAAACTTGACATTCACTCGGTAGTAGTGCCAATTTGTGCAACTGCGACGGTAACAGCAATAATTCCATACTTAATTTTAAACATAAATACATATTATATTTTATTTGTGGTTTTAAAATATTTCAAACTTTGTTTGAAAATTAACACGAAATTACAATCCTCGCCAGTCTGTCAAGTGTTAGTGATAAAATAATAAACCAAGTGAAAAATTAATCGCACCTAACACACAATTGCAGTATCTTAAAAAAACACGAGTAAGAAACATCAGATGCGTGGGAAATTATTGTACGCTCGTGTAAACAGGAAGCAGCAATATGATCCTTGTATACATGAGGATCAACATCGCAATCACTTGTTTAACCATAGCACAGCTCCGTTCAAAATAGTGGTGCAGATCTTTCATTTTAGTAAAACAATAAAAAGAAAATAAAAGAGAAGCGGTAAGTGATAGTTAACATTGCTTTTCATAGTAAAGGAGAATAAACTTAATTCTATTTCAAAATTACGGTGGTTTTTTTTTAAGCTTGTATAAACACTATAAAACGGGGTTTCAACGAGCTTGTATAAGCTGTTCATGGTAAAGTTAGCACTTTTGAGGCCCTTGTTACTTGATCTTTTCAGCCTTATTTTATCCTTTAACCACCTTTTTAAATAAATTTTGCAATGTAAGTAACAGTGTGTATATTCCACCGCACTCGAAATTTAACGTCTGAGGCAAAAATAAAAAAATATTATTGACTACTATTCTAAATGAGAGGACTTTCAAAAGTTCTCCATTTACCGTGAATAGCCTATAATTAGGGCCACTGGTTTTTCGCTAAAAAAAAAAATTGGAGCTCACAGCAGACTTCAATACTATATATATATATATATACACACACCTAGGCTGTTGTCATACATCCATTTGCTGCTGGTGTCGTTTCTGCATTTGACCGAGCCAATCAGGATTCCGTTACTCCGACACTGTGCCTTCGTGATTCGTGCGCAAGCAGTTAACACGGACCAAAACATGTTTCAGCAAATCAAAAAAGCCGGGCGACCCTACAATGCTTTGAACTGTATCTTGTCTCGAAATTTTTTAGCGAGATATCACTGCCCCTACCTATAATTCACCTAGTTTCTCGGTGCGTAAAACAATAGCTCACGCGGCGAATGGATTATACCTGGTGGCTTGAGAGAGTAGAACGGAAAAGAGAACACTAATCAGAATTGTTGCTTGGAACTGTACAATGAGAGCGTAGAACGTAGCCGGGCTGCTGCATCTTGTGGTGTTGACACCGGGAACATACAAGAGGAAGAGCGATCTACATTGCCATGGCATAATCTACGAGCTGCATCTAGCAGCGAGGCAATATATTTGTGTAGCAGAAACCTTATTTCTTTGTAGAAGCATCAACTGGAATATGTCTACTTAGCTTTGCTGTCTTGTGCATCAAAGTTAAACTTGGCACTGCAAACCATTAATGGAAGGACTATACTACTGGAAATACAATCGCACTGAAATTGGAATTCACTCAACTATTTAATTAAGCAAAGGTAGGAAACTACGAGGAATTTTTTCTTGTAGCACAGTATGTTTGCGGACACGATATCAAAAAATTATTTACTTAGTCCCGTACTCGACCTAAGAGTTTGTCAAAGGAGTTTTGTAACTACTTGAATAGCTTCCTTTGTTCGGAACATTAACATAAGTACATTGCTTTTTATTTGACGAGAAATGTGAATTTCGGCCTAAAACTGTTATCNTTTGTTCGGAACATTAACATAAGTACATTGCTTTTTATTTGACGAGAAATGTGAATTTCGGCCTAAAACTGTTATCAAAATTCAGCGTCTTGTCAATGACTGGTTTTCTGGATTTCGCCGAACTGATTCCCTTCAGATTCACTTTACGTTTATTTATTTTAAAGTATGGAAACATATTTTCTTATCTCAATAAAATTAATAAATTAATAAATTAATAAATCTGTGCCAATATTTTATTATTTTACAAATCAGTTGAGGAAAAAATCCAATTTCGCGGGTTATCAACATCTGCATAAATGTTTACCAGCGGCTGTTTTACAGAGAGTGACAAATTTTCTGTAGAGTTTGCCAAAAAGCTTTACGCTCTAAAACTGCAATATGATTGGCCAGCATGGTTAGAGACCCCGAAATTTCGCAGATTCTTTTGGAAAAAGTTATATTCCACTCTTCTTTGTGTACTCTACCTCGGTTAGTTGTTCATTAGCTAATTCTGCAGTTTTACCTTGACGTGTGACGGGTACAGGGGATAGTCATTGTACGCTGTATTCACACCCTGAGAAGTATCCTCGGGACAGTCCCACCATATAAGGACACACGGGGGAAAACGGAAGTTGAGAGAAACAGGGTAAGTCCCTAGAATATGCTGATATAAGCCCTCTACTAAGGAATCAGGGGGTGCCCCGATGATATTAGTGCCGACACAGCTGCCCGGAATCCCCGGAAGACGACTGCCGCACCCCTCCCTCCACCCTTGTTTGAGCGCCCAAGCAACTGACGAGACACGAAATCCTACACAAAAAAACGCGCGAGGTATACAGGGAAATTCCCAATTTCTCTCTCGAGAATTTGGTGACAGCCAACTTGAATATAGCGGGAGACGGGTTAAATTCAGGAGCAGCCAAGGTTCGGGGATGAATTGTAATCAGAGGTTGATGAGGAGTTGTTCAGCAGCCGCGAAGCGAGACAGAGAAGGCAGTTAGACGAGAGACAGTCGTATCACCGGGCCGGAGTTCGGACCCGGCCCAGGCAGTCAGTTGTGGTCAGTCATAATCAGTTGTTCATGATGAGTTGTTCAGCCGCGATGCGAGGCGAAGAAGGCAGTTAGGGCTAGAGGCAGTCTTATCACCGGGCCAGAGTTCGGACCCGGCCCTGGCAGTAATGTACAATCAGTTGTGCGCAGTCAGTTGTTCAACCGAGATGGGAGTTGTTCGGTGGTACAGCCGCGAGACGAGATAGATGCAGCCGAAATGGGAGTAATCAGTCGTGTGACGAGAACAGTGCCGAGAATATGAGTAACTTCCCAGAGATGAGTGGTAGCCCCAGTCCGGGAGGCGCCATTCCCCGAGAATATGTAGTCGTGCGCCGTATGGTGACGAGGCGAGCAGTCAGTCAGTCAGTCAGTGAATCAATAGTGATGTCACCAGGGAGAGAACCCAGGATCAGCCGAAACTTCATGTGTAAATTGCCGAGACAAACCCAGTAAAAGTGCCGAGAACTTATGAGTTCATTTCCGAAAACGTAGTGGCAGTTTCCGCGGTGGGGAAGTCAGAAACGCGAGCCGGAAGCAGGACGAGGAGACGCGCTCTCCAACANCGCGAGCCGGAAGCAGGACGAGGAGACGCGCTCTCCAACAAGGAACACCAGCCAAGGTCGCAGAGAAAGTACAAGTCCGGGGAACCAATACCGGACTTCCAGGAGTCAGTAAAAGCCGCAGGAAGAAGCCAACTTAGTAGAGCACGCCAACGAGAGCCAGTCCGAGAGCCTAAACCAGGGCCACCCAACTCACCATGCCTCAGCTACAAATGAAGACAACTCACCAAAAACCGAAGTCACAGATAAGTAGAGAGAAGTCTCCCTTCAACAACCTTCCCCGACGCATAGTATTCAGCCCACCAGCCCTTCAGGCCTACGACTTGTAGAGGGTCTCAGTCTTGCCAGTGTGTGTAAATACCTATGTGACCTTCAGACCAATAAAATACTGGTGTGTTAAATAACGGAGAATACGAGTATTTGTTTACCCCTAACACAACAACCACAGGTGCCCTTAATCTGCACCAAATAATTTAACTATATAAACTACTAGCCACCAACCTGTATAACTCAGGTGGCCTAGTAGCGACAAACTTAGACCAGTTAGCACGGGGATAGGTCTTATTTTTCTTGCAACAGCACCCTATCCAAGTCGTATGCGCCCTAGTCTGTATTTAATCACTTGAGCGCGGCCAGAATTCGTGAAAGGGGATCTTTAACTGACTTAACAGGAATCCCCACTCTTTATTTGCTTCTGCTTTACTTGCAGCACGATACATGTACGATTATAGACTTATATACAACGCTTTATCTACCCATTCCCTCTACAAGTTCTATGAGTAGAACTTTTTATATTCAAATGAGAAAACTACTTCCAATAGTTCCTACGACCGAAAAATGTATGACGCAACATTGTTAAACGTTAAGGGAATACGCTGATGTGTAGCAAATAATTGTCGAGGTACCTTGCATCCATACACTACATCACCACACTTTCTCGTTTTGGGTCGAAATTGTTCGAAGATTATAACAGAAACATTTATGTGGGCGGTACATTGCAGCATGTCATTATGTTTTCAAACTTGTGCATCGGTCAATGGATCCTGTATTAGTGCGTTCTGCACATGCACTTTATAGGTAATCAAACGTAAAGGTTTGGGCCACCCGCTCTGCGCAGAGCGCCAATGGCGCACTTGGCGCGCGTGGAAGTGTCGCCCTTATCGCTCCCAAGCTTCTATTCTAGATTTCAAACGTGGGAAAACAGCCGGAGGTAGACGAACCTACCAACCTGCCTACCCGACACGACTCAGAAATAAAATGTCTTCGACAATCGGGAAAGTTGCCACCTGCCTAACAGCCAGACGATCCAGACACAGATTTCGGGAGGCGAGTCGTATCGACCGACTGGGCGATTAACCAGGCGATAACAGCCTCGGCGCGGCCGTCTCTATCTTTATCAAATTGGCTTAGAGCCCAGGCGTCTGGCGGAGAAGAAGCGAGGAGCTGTCCTCGTCTCGCTACACACGGCGGGAGACGCACAGCGACCTGCAGTGAGACTAATTGACTCTCCGGGCGTCGCGAGAGGGCTGCCACTAATTGACCTGCTGTGTCGACATGTGATGCCTTATCCACAACAACAGAGCACTTTTAAGGAGCTCCCCTAGTTGTCATACACGTCTCAAAGTAAGCGGTTCTGTAGACTCTAAATTAAAGAAAACAATATGAAAATATTTTGATGTAAAACAATTTTCACCACAGAAATGAAAGTCAACATTTTGTTGCCCATTAACAAATTTGGTTACTGAAACAAAAACGTGGTCTTTGAATAGTTTCAGTCAGCAAAATTTGCTTTAAGTAGCTTTCTATTTGAGAAATACGCAGTGTTTAAAGGGGAGTGTTACATATGTTCCGAGCTCTATTTCTGCGAATTTATGTTTATAATATTACAGGTAAGGTCAAAGTATTTCATGTAAAAAAAATTTTTTAAATTAGAAACACTTTTGGAATATTCAAGGAAATTATACGTTTTTAAGTTTCTTTATGAAAAGTTGTATAAACAACACTGTCGTTTATTCTTTAACGGAAAAAAATTTCATATCTTCAGATGAAATATAAACTCTGCCAAGACACAAACGTTTTACTTGTAGGAAATTGTAACAGTCGCATAAATAATTTTAATAGTCACTGTATGTGGCAGCTTTCAATCTGCCAAAGACTACATTATTAAAATTAGTTTTTTCTTATGTTAACTTTTGTATAGTCAGAAATTGACGCCGTTGTGGCATTCCACCATGATTCTAGAAAACACAACAGCTGGCATATTCTTTATTTGTGTGACCGGAAACGAACACTATGCTGTGCAGTTAAACACTACGCCAACAATGATATAGTCGTGGCTTTCATATTGTTTGCCGTAAAGATAACTCTGTTTATTGCTGCACTCTGCACGACACAGCGTAACTACAAGGACTGTGCGCGTGATGTCTTCGAACAGCGTTGCCAGCTCGCTTTCGAGTCTCCACTACCAAGGGCTTCAGACCATAGAGAAAATTAAGTATTATTAGTACTAGCCCTGGGGCGATAGGTTGCTGACATTAGCAGAGTCAGCCTTCGATATATTTACTTTTTTTTTCAGTACGTAACATGTTTGTTTTTTTACTTTACCAGTTATGCTGATGTATTCTCACAGGCTCCGACGAAAATTATTTAATTTTAATTTGCAATATGCATCTCAGCCTACTCTTATGACGTAATTTACGTATTCGCATGTGGCTATGAAATAAAAAAAAACGAGCAGCACTCGGTCATTAAACTAAGCACAGCTCAAAACCAACCTAGTCGAAAAACTGTCAGCTAATATTGGTTTTAGATTATGTTCGAACTATACAAAATGGCACCTTATATGTGGTTACTGTAACTTGCTAACGAAAGAAAATGACTAGGTATTGGCAAGAACGTACGGCAGAAGCACTGATACGTAGAGCAAATAATTTTTATTTGCTACTTAGCATTATTTGTATTTGTTACCTAGTATTAAAATTATCCGATATTTAAAGAAACTAATGCTATCATCTCAGAAAATTGTGGTGCTATATTGTGAAGCAATATCCCCGCGCTATTGAAACAGTAAAGCGGCTTTTGTAAAGTTGTATTGAAGTGACAATGTTCTGGCAGAGTTTGCAAACAGAATGTTTCTACATATATTTTATGTCCAACGGAACTCAGTATTTGTACAATATACCAAACACCCAGCAAAGTAGAATTACTTTCAAATAATGACAAACAGAAAATAGACTATGGTATATTTGACACTGCATACACTTGTATACCAATACAAGCACGGCGTAGTCTGAGGGGGAGGGGGATATGGGTGTTGTAACCTCGCCCCCCCCCCCCCTTTTTCCCATACGGATGTCACCTATTAGAATTAAAATTATTTATAGGTCTTTCATTTTGATACAATCATAATTGCTGTAAACTATGATGCATGTTATTATATTATGAAGTAACTTTTGTTCAAATAATTCAGTGTGTTCACCCACAGGGAAAACAGGGGAACTTCAGGGAATTTAATATGACGGGGAAAAGTCAGGGAAATGTCAGGGAATTTTCACCTGGGTAAGGGAAAATGTAAATAATTGCTACTCTGCAAAAATTGTAGTTTTGTGAATACAGGATGATGTAATTATGAGCATGTGAGTTTTAAAATTTAAATTTTTAAGTTTGTCATCTAGCAATAATACATCTTTGTTAAGTGTCATAGGGCCTATACGTACAAAATAAAGTATTTGCGTGTTTGTAATGGGCACTCCAGTTAAGTAAATAGCGTGTATCACGAGAAATGTCTATGAGATGAATAAAATGTTGACACTACTGGATTGGTCTGTTAGTAAAATTTAATTAAACTTCACTTATAACATTTATTTTTCCGTCAGCGGTGGAAAAATATGGTATATAAAGGTTTCGGTTGTGAAAACAGGTGAGGGGAAATGGTAAGACTCTGTCTGGAAAACAGGGAAAATTCAGGTGATTCCAAAATTGAATTTCAGTCGACACCCTGGTTTTAACACATGCGTCAGCACCGGTGATGCCAGCATGACCTTCCTCCATTCCTTCAGCCAGTGTAACCCCTCTCTTGAGAAATTTCTGGCTACGCCACTGAATCTATACTCGAAACATCCTTCACACAGAAGAAATTACGAAATGTATTTTAAGAATATTATAATTCAAGTACACATTAGTGTTTTCAATACTACTTTAAAACATGAAATAATATCCAAGTGGATTTTAAATCACGAATGAATGTTGATCGGAACCTATAAGTCTATATTCATACCACATTGTTGATACTCTGATTTGCAAATAACCCTTTGGACGGACATATTCTTTATGTAATGTGGTGAAAGATTATAAATTAAATATTTACAGACACCCAACTGTAACAAAGCGTTAAAGGAAAACTAACATCACATATTTCATCGTATGTATGTAGAGTATATTGCTTCAGAAACGTTTAATCGGCCCAATGGCTGTATTCACTAATTAGTAGACCAAGATGCTTGCTTTTCCCAAAAAAATATCGTGATTTTCTGTATTTCCAAAACATTTAAATTTAAAATTATCCAGTTATGAAAAATAATCTAATTTGTGTTGGTTTTTAGCGTCTGCCAGCGAATTATAAATGTTTATTCCTAGAGTAACCTACATGTGATTGGTTTGGTATAGTAAGAAATGTTGAACTTGCACACATATGATATTGAACTGTAGGTTGTGTAGGAATTCTTTTCACAAAAATCAGGCATTGAAAGCTTGCGCAAGACTTCCTAAAATTGGTTCCCGTTTTCAGAACATGTCTATATTGTTTGACACACTGCACATTTGTATGCCAGATATTTTGACAANAAAATTGGTTCCCGTTTTCAGAACATGTCTATATTGTTTGACACACTGCACATTTGTATGCCAGATATTTTGACAAACTCTTTTGACATAATCAAGTAATCGTTAGGTATATTAATATACTACGTATATGAAAGTAAATGTAGATGCCGTATTCGTACTAGATATCTTAAGTTGCCATATCACTTTGCGAGAATCATTATATTTCTTTGTTGTAGTTTAAGAGGTGCAAGTAAATTATCGCTGGGTTCATAATCAACACAAATAAGAAGTTACTGATGTAACTAATGAGACTACTTTCCTCAACATGTTTTGAATAAATGTTTTAATAATTTCTTAAAGGAACGTTGATAGGTAGGACTTGTCTCGTTGAAAGCAATGTTATTAGAGATGAAAACAGAAAAATATGCAACAGTAGTGAGACAATTACAAATACACACGTGCCTTACCCGGGACTATAACCCAGTAAACCTCGTACCATAACTTAGTATGCAATCAACTGCATTACGAAGGTCGGATTGGAACATCACCTTCGAATTTAATTAGTCTAATTTTTCGAATGATAGGGTTTAGTAACCTAAAATATCTACAGGGCAGTCATTTTTAAAATAACTGACTGAGCCACTTAAATATTTAAGTTTACATGGCCTACCATAGCGCTACTTGTGTGAAGAATTTGGTAAATATAGGTTGATCGTTCCTTGAGATATGAAATAAAATCACCATATTTTTCCTGTGGGTCACTCTTCACAAATGGAGGATAAAAATGTTATGTATTAGCACCTTCGATGATTGTACACCGCCAGTATACAAAGTGATGTTGAAACCATTGCATAAATTCGTAGATATAACATCCTAACCTCAAATAAATTTATAGACACCATTCTGAACATTTCTTTCACACTGCAAAAATACATATAGTTATATTATATGTCTTACCAAAATACCAATTCGTTTACCTGGCCTGTCATGGTATGACTTACATGCCAAATTGGGTGAAAATGGCTTTGATAGTTTTCAAAATATAATGTTAAAATCTTTATTTTTTCAGTTTTTGCTATCTTCCAAGATTGCGTTCTAGCAATGTCCACTTCAAAATTTAATGCTTATATGATGCTCTGCCGGCATACAATATTTTGTTTTGAATCGGTCGAATGGTTCCCGTGACATGACATATCAACGTAAATAATAAAATAGCCACCATTTTGTGATAAATGCTTGGCGTCGTTGAAAACTAAGAGTCAGTTGTCCTTATAAGTATGTACTATACCTAATCCGGGTTTGGTTAGATTCGGTCGATGGGTTCAAAAATTGAAAAGGGGAGCCATACGTACACACACACACACATACATACACACTCACAGGCACACATACAGGAAAGTGATCTCATAAGCCTTTTTTTCCTTTGGAAAGTAGGCTAAAACTAGCTACACTTGCAGGTTAAATACCATAAGTTTTCAAGTGTTCTAATCAAGGATCACATACATGTGGGATGAAGTATAATACATCATCCTTGCTCGCATCATGTGGAAACAGCAGTCTTTGTATACACTATATTCAATTGCTAGACGTCACACGATTTTTAATGGAAGACTTGGTTCAACCCCATACATATATACACTTATGCATACACATATACACACATTGCATAAATTCACACACATACATTGCCACACATACACACAGTACCCATGCACAGGATATCAAAAGAGAGGTGGGTGTGTGGTAGGGAGAATACTATGTTAACTTCGCTATCAGTATCAGCTGCACAGTGAACATAATTTTCTGGCACAGCCCTTTTATAAACCCTCAGAACACTCATTATTTAAAAAAATTCTCACTGCACAATACATTTTGTTGCATTAAGTTTCTACATTTCCAGATTTATTCATTATCCAAACCTAAAAATAAATTGAACTTTCCGATATTTTTCCAGAAATGTGAATGGTGGTAGAAACATCCTACTGANTAAATGTGAATGGTGGTAGAAACATCCTACTGACAAATCTATTAACAAGTAAGCAAATATAATCTGTGAACTGAATCCCAGTTAGGATTTAGGAAACATCATCGTACAACTACCGCACTTCTGTTAGCTGTAGATGGACATCAGAGACAAGCGGCATAGCAGATTTGTATTCGAGTCGGAGCAAATATCTTCAAATTAAATTACCAAGTATATAAATAATACTATCATGTGCAAAACATTTATTCAATTGTCAAGTTTTCGTACAGTATTTAAATTTAGCGGTCACTTCGACTTGACTTCATACAGTTATGCATGTGCCCCAGGTAGCACTCCTTGCGCTTTTAAATTTATTCAAGCAATAAAGCACGTTGATCCGATGTTGTTTTGTTTTGAGACGCTGAAAAATGTTGTGCTGACGTAGAAGAAACGCTTAGTTGTAGCTAGTTTCCGGTTAACTGAGCATTGCTAAAAATTAACGTTTAAAAATAAATAACAGCCACGAAATGCATATTCGCTCACATAAACACCCACTGGCGTGCATACATAAATATTGACTGTGAGAGAGTAAATTATGCGAGGTCTTAACGACCAAATAAAAGTGGCGGCAACTCAGGCCGGTTTCGTTTCGCTTCATACACATAAAAACTTACACAAATGTATCACAGTTTAGTGTCTCGGTGTTACATATGCTACGCCATACAAGAGTACTGTTCAGTGGTATGTCCAAGGCAGTGTTGACTTTACATGTGATTGAAGGACACGCAGTCGTCCAAAAGAAGGAAAGGCGGGCTTAGAAGTTACCTGCAAACCAACCGNAAAATTGGTTCCCGTTTTCAGAACATGTCTATATTGTTTGACACACTGCACATTTGTATGCCAGATATTTTGACAGACTCTTTTGACATAATCAAGTAATCGTTAGGTATATTAATATACTACGTATATTAAAGTAAATGTAGATGCCGTATTCGTACTAGATATCTTAAGTTGCCATATCACTTAGCGAGAATCATTATATTTCTTTGTTGTAGTTTAAGAGGTGCAAGTAAATTATCGCTGGGTTCATAATCAACACAAATAAGAAGTTACTGATGTAACTAATAAGCCTACTTTCCTCAACGTGTTTTGAATAAATGTTTTAATAATTTATTAAAGGAACGTTGATAGGTAGGACTTGTCTCGTTGAAAGCAATATTATTAGAGATGAAAACAGAAAAATATGCAACAGTAGTGAGACAATTACAAATACACACGTGCCTTACCCGGGACTATAACCCAGTAAACCTCGTACCATAACTTAGTATGCAATCAACTGCATTACGAAGGTCGGATTGGAACATCACCTTCGAATTTAATTAGTCTAATTTTTCGAATGATAGGGTTTAGTAACCTAAAATATCTACAGGGCAGTCATTTTTAAAATAACTGACTGAGCCACTTAAATATTTAAGTTTACATGGCCTACCATAGCGCTACTTGTGTGAAGAATTTGGTAAATATAGGTTGATCGTTCCTTGAGATATGAAATAAAATCACCATATTTTTCCTGTGGGTCACTCTTCACAAATGGAGGATAAAAATGTTATGTATTAGCACCTTCGATGATTGTACACCGCCAGTATACAAAGTGATGTTGAAACCATTGCATAAATTCGTAGATATAACATACTAACCTCAAATAAATTTATAGACACCATTCTGAACATTTATTTCACACTGCAAAAATACATATAGTTATATTATATGTCTTACCAAAATACCAATTCGTTTACCTGGCCTGTCATGGTATGACTTACATGCCAAATTGGGTGAAAATGGCTTTGATAGTTTTCAAAATATAATGTTAAAATCTTTATTTTTTCAGTTTTTGCTATCTTCCAAGATTGCGTTCTAGCAATGTCCACTTCAAAATTTAATGCTTATATGATGCTCTGCCAGCATACAATATTTTGTTTTGAATCGGTCGAATGGTTCCCGTGACATGACATATCAACTTAAATAATAAAATAGCCACCATTTTGTGATAAATGCTTGGCGTCGTTGAAAACTAAGAGTCAGTTGTCCTTATAAGTATGTACTATACCTAATCCGGGTTTGGTTAAATTCGGTCGATGGGTTCAAAAATTGAAAAGGGGAGCCATACGTACACACACACACACATACATACACACTCACAGGCACACATACAGGAAAGTGATCTCATAAGCCTTTTTTTCCTTTGGAAAGTAGGCTAAAACTAGCTACACTTGCAGGTTAAATACCATAAGTTTTCAAGTGTTCTAATCAAGGATCACATACATGTGGGATGAAGTATAATACATCATCCTTGCTCGCATCATGTGGAAACAGCAGTCTTTGTATACACTATATTCAATTGCTAGACGTCACACGATTTTTAATGGAAGACTTGGTTCAACCCCATACATATATACACTTATGCATACACATATACACACATTGCATAAATTCACACACATACATTGCCACACATACACACAGTACCCATGCACAGGATATCAAAAGAGAGGTGGTGGTGTGGTAGGGAGAATGCTATGTTAACTTCGCTATCAGTATCAGCTGCACAGTGAACATAATTTTCTGGCACAGCCCTTTTATAAACCCTCAAAACACTCATTATTTAAAAAATTCCTCACTTCACAATATATTTTGTTGCATTAAGTTTCTACATTTCCAGATTTATTCATTATCCAAACCTAAAAATAAATTGAACTTTCCGATATTTTTCCAGAAATGTGAATGGTGGTAGAAACATCCTACTGACAAATCTATTAACAAGTAAGCAAATATAATCTGTGAACTGAATCCCAGTTAGGATTTAGGAAACATCATCGCACAACTACCGCACTTCTGTTAGCTGTAGATGGGCATCAGAGACCAGCTGCATAGCAGATTTGTATTAGAGTCGGAGCAAATATCTTCAAATTAAATTACCAACTATATAAATAATACTATCATGTGCAAAACATTTATTCAATTGTCAAGTTTTCGTACAGTATTTAAATTTAGCGGTCACTTCGACTTGACTTCATACAGTTATGCATGTGCCCCAGGTAGCACTCCTTGCGCTTTTAAATTTATTCAAGCAATAAAGCACGTTAATCCGATGTTGTTTTGTTTTGAGACGCTGAAAAATTTTTCGCTGGCGTAGAAGAAACGCTTGGTTGTAGCTAGTTTGCGGTTAACTGAGCATTGCTAAAAATTAACGTTTAAAAATAAATCACTGCCACGAAATGCATATACGCTTACATAAACACCCCCTGGCGTGCATACATAAATATTGACCGTGAGACAGTAAATCATGCGAGCTCTTAACGACCAAATAAAAGTGGCGGCAACTCAGGCCGGTTTCGTTTCGCTTCATACACATAAAAACTTACACAAATGTATCACAGTTTAGTGTCTCGGTGCCACATGCTACGCCACACAAGAGTGCTGTTCAGTGGTATGTCCAAGGCAGTGTTGATTTTTACATGTGATTGAAGGACACGCAGTCGTCCAAAAGAAGGAAAGGCGGGCTTAGAAGTTACCTGCAAACCAACCGAGTTAGTTCATATAAATCGTCAAAGGAAAGCAAATTATTTCTTTTCCTTTTACTGTAAAATAAAACTTTTTTTTTTCAGAAATGTAAAAAATGTGAAACTTATTTGTACAAAAGTTTTATCCTACGATGCATATCCAACATTCCTATATTGTAAAAAACTGTATAACTACGTGCGTTAATGTAAATATAGAAGCCGTATTTGAACCAGACTTCTCAAGTTGCGATATCACTTTCCAAAAATCATTACATTACTTTGTTGTAGTTTAAGAATTGCAAGTATATCGACACATTTATGCATAGAACAGGTACGTTCAAAATGCTATTTATTTCGATTTTTGATTAGTTATTAACTACCTCTGTATATGTTATTTCGTATGAAGGTGCAACAGGTGTATAGAATTATATATGTTAAGTTATAAAAACTATTATTTAATTAGAATGAAACATATTTCTAACTGCAAAAAGGGTCATGTCNATTATATATGTTAAGTTATAAAAACTATTATTTAATTAGAATGAAACATATTTCTAACTGCAAAAAGGGTCATGTATGTATTTTGTACTGTCTTACACGGGGTTTGAAAGTTTTAAGACATAAATGGTCAGCGCGCAAATTTTTTCATCCTCTAAGGCGCGAGCCGAGGAACCACCGCCGGCCGGTCGAGAGTGTGTAAGAGGACTGGCAACAGCGTATAGCTCCGCAATAAATCTACTTTTGTTACGTTTTACAGCTGCTGTCTCATTTAGAAGATGATAGTGTTACCGAATGGGAAACTCGTCAACTGAGTGCGTGCAATTTCGCTTGTATCTGCCCTCGCTTCAGGTAGATAGCTCTGCACGCAAATTGCGAGCAAATATGGCGTCTACAGCGATAATGTCGAATATTTTCTGAATAGACTGCTGTGTTAAATCCCTATAGACTTTGCTTAAAATTCTGAGGTAATAGAGCGCACGCGAAGATTGTTTACGCTATTCTACATCACCGTCGCAATGCTTCCTTATAACGGGGCGTGACTTAGATATTGTTTACTAATTGAAACTGCCACTTGTACCGCAAACTCCAACCAGTACACGTCTACAAAATGACGTCACTTGGCACCCAACGTGTCAGGACGCCGTTCGCCAATCAGCGCCTGGTAACTTCCTTACCAGTTTGCAGACCAGCCAATACGGAGTCTATCGCAGGACGCGGTAGCCAATCAGACGCAATGCCCGCTTAAATAGAACCTCGAATAGCTAATTGGAGAAGAGGTATGCTCTATCAAAATAACCGCCACGTCACTTGGACTCTGTGTACTTATCTACTCTGTGTCCATACGCCAGAGCTCTCCCTTCTTCAGTAGAACCATGCGGAGGTATAGTACATTCTCGGTTACTTCCAACTTTTCTGAAGCCCAGCTAAAGTTCTACTTCCAGGACATTCCTCCGCCTCATGCAAACAAAGATTAGAAAATTACACCAGAAGTCCATCGCACCGCATTCATGCGCACTCTGTATAATAATATTTTGCATAAGAACTAATTTTCTCTGACTTTATTCGTATTATTTATGAATTAAATAATATAATTTACAGATAAAACAAAAGTGAAACTTCNGTAATAATATTTTGCATTAGAACTAATTTTATCTGACTTTATTCGTATTATTTATAAATTAAATAATATAATTTACAGATAAAACAAAAGTGAAACTTCTGTTTAACCAAAAATAAGGAAATTTACTTTTATGCTAACACAAGTATGCAACTCTTATGATACAAGGCGTATTTAGGAAACAACCAAACACGCCATACATGTGTTTTTTCGAAGGTTTGATTAATAACGTGTGAAGAAATCGTGAATAGGCTATACTGGGATTTCTTACTGTGGCCAGTGAAGGGGAGAGGGGGGTGCATGGCAGTCGGAATAAGTTTCTTTAGAGTAGTGTGAGGTGTACAGCCGGGTTTTACGCAAAATAAATGCAACTGTCATCCTTAACATGTATAAATATAATTAGTTTATCTTTTGCAATAATACAATATTATATTTAATACAAAAGCACAAGTAATTATCAAATTAAAATTATGAAAAACAGGAAAAATTAAATTTCTTTCCAGCAGGAAATTGCATTTTGGAATTACCTTACTAATAAGCAATTTATTTGTTATAGAAAATTCTCATTTCATTTAATTACGAGAATGATTATCAACACTGATAATTAATCATAGCAGAAATACAATTTCTAGAGGAAAGCGAATTCTCTTCCCTCCCTTGCATCCTCCAGCTGGCACTATGGATATAAATGGTTGTCTTAACAATCTCATTTCATAATACTTGTAGAAATACATTCCGTCTACTATATACGTCCCTGACATCGACTCGCCATTTGCGTATAGAACTGTCGAAAATTATAGGTGTTCAAACACGTGCATATTTCCTTTATTTTTTTTTTATTCAGTTATGTTTTACTAACCCTTTCAGAACCGGAGAGCGGTATCGTGGAATAGCAAAACAAAAAAACAATCGTAATTTNCAATCGTAATTTACCAAATTTAAATGTGCGCTTATTATAGATGTTAACTATTGTCGTAGAAACCTCTGTAGAGTAAGTATGGATTTTAACAAGTCCCGTATCTCAGTTTGTGTTATGCGACTTGTCACTACAAGTCTACAAGTCAACAAGTTGTATACTTTTTGACATGTAGATTTGTTGCAACAAGTTTTAGACTTTTGGACTTGTGGGAATTGTATTATAGGCCCCAGATAGATAGAAAAGTCTNTTATACTTGCATTTAATACCTCTTCGTAGGTTCCCTTTGAAAAAAAATTATAGTCATACCCGTATGTTAACCCATTTTTGAACTATGAATTTTTCTTTAACAAGAATTATGCAATTTCTTGTAATTTTATAAACCCTAAGAAAACTTTGTACCTTTTGAACCGGTTCAGCTACTGTACTCCCCTTATACCAAAATTGTCCATTCTTAACGTAGATTATGGTAGAATCAACATAAAGGTGGAATAGAAGAATATATAAGTCAGGCAGCACATAAACTGATAGGCTATGTAGGTGTGTTATTAAACTTTTTTTCTGACACCGTATAGTCAGTTCACGGTATATTCACACTTTTTGAATCAAACGTTTGAAAAATCAGCCGATGTATGACGTGTTTGGTCGTTTCCTAAATATGTCATGTTTCACAAGCGTTTTATTTCAAAGTAAAAGTTTTCAATTTTTGGTTAAATTTAACATTTTCTTATAATTCTTCTATACAGCGTATATTTCATTTATAATTTTTTATAAATAAAAACACGGAGAATATGCGTGTAATGGTAATGGCTAGTAAGAAATAGTTATCATGAAAAATATGAATTGAGTGCGTACAAATACTAAAGAAACACTCCAACTCTCGAATGCTCTATAACAGGGCCGTATTTAGATTTTCCTTTTTTGTTTTCGGTAGTAAAAAAAATTTATACCTTTCTAGTAGCACACCAGTTGTCGCTCTATTTTTAATTTCACTCCTAGTGTTCTACTCGTTCGCCTACTCCGGAGCATAAGAGGGAGAGAAAGGTTACGTGACAGAACTTGCAGCGCATTGCTATTCGTATTGTTATTCTCTTCGTGGTTTATGTAGATGCTCCTTCCGACTTTGCACTATTCCCATTTCTTCCTAGGCCTTCCGGGTACTCTTCTTCTTGAACTACGCTTCAAAAGCTACTTCGGTATTCTCGACTCGTCAACCCGTAGAACATGTTCACACGTTCATTCAATTCCTGTCTATTTTCTCTTTCTTTTTACATGAGTAAATGTTTCGCAAATTTTCTACTGAAAAAAAGATAACTCCAAAAATTTTATCAAATGAGTGGTAGAATCCGCACTACACAGAGTACATNTTTCCCCTTCGTAACACAAGTTTTTATAAGTTGATACATTTTTGTAATATTTTTCTAATACTTGCATTTAATTCCTCTTCGTAGGTTGCCTTTGAAAAAAAATTATAGTCATACCCGTATCTTAACACATTTTCGAACTATGGATTTTTCTTCAACAAGAAAAATCTGATTTCTTGTAGTTTCATAAAACTCAAGAAAACTTTGTAACTTTTGAACCGGTTCAGCTACTGTGCTGCCCTTATACCAAAATTGTCCATTCTTAACGTAGATTATGGTAGAATTAACATAAAGGTGGAATAGAAGAAACTATAAATCCGGCAGCACATAAACTGATAGGCTATGTAGGTGTGTTATTAAACTTTTTTTCTGACACCGTGTAGTCAGTTCGCGGTATCTTCACACTTTTTGAATCAAACGTTCGAAAAATCAGCCGATGTATGACGTGTTTGGTCGTTTCCTAGATATGTCATGTTTCACAAGCGTTTTAATTCAAAGTAAAAGTTTTCAATTTTTGGTTAAATTTAACATTTTCATATATTTATTCCATACAGTGTATATTTCATTTATAATTTTTGTAAATAAAAACACGGAGAATATGCATGTAATGGTAATGGCTAGTAAGAAATAGTTATCATGCAAAATATGAATTGAGTGCGCACAAATACTAAAGAAACACTTCAGTTCTCAAATGCTCTATAACAGATTTTTGTTTTTTGTTTTCGGGAGTAAAAAAATTTCTACCTTTTTAGAAGCCCGCCAGTTGTCGCTCTATTTTTAATTTCACTCCTAGTGTTCTGCTCGTTCGCCTACTCCGGAGCATAAGAGGGAGAGAAGGGTTACGTGACAGAACTTGCAGCGCATTGCTATTCGTATTGTTATTCTCTTCGTGGTTTATGCAGATGCTCCTTCAGACTTTGCACTATTACCATTTCTTCCTAGGCCTTCCGGGTACTCTTCTTCTTGAACTACGCTTCAAAAGCTACTTCGGTATTCTCGACTCGTCAACCCGTAGAACATGTTCACACGTTCATTCAATTCCTGTCTATTTTCTCTTTCTTTTTACATGAGTAAATGTTTCGCGAATTTTCTACTGAAAAAAAGATAACTCCAAAAATTTTATCAAATGAGTGGTAGAATCCGCACTACACAGAGTACATGGGCCCATAGACTGAGCCGAATGTTTATGCATTTTTGGCAGTGGCTCAAAAAGCGTGTGGAATTGAGCTGTAAAAAGGTACAAATAACTGGATCATAATACAGCATCTAACACTACAACATACGACAGACGAAATGCTGGATTATAAGTAGTTTGATGACTTTATTTCCCCGGTTCACAGTTTCAAATAGACAAATAGTAATAATGTCAAAGCAAGCATAAAGCTACAATCTGTACAAAGTAATTACCGTCTTTCCAAGAATTAAAAACTTTTTCTTGAAAAATTAAATTACAAACTGAAGAAACATTTTGGTTTCCTGAAATAACCTAAATTTTACTATAAAGTACACGCATTCTTATTATATTTTATTGATGCAATTAAAAAATTAATTCCCAAACAAAACGATGAAACTCTCTCTGCTTGCCCATGTTAAAAATACTGAGTTTTCTATTAATACAATATGCTTAAATGTCTGTTTACTGGCGGCCGCTTTTAAGTTACTCAACTTAAATGCGAAACAAACTGTCAAATTGCATAAAATATAATGTGTATATCACCATACCCGACTGAGATTTGTGAACCAGCTGTTAAATACATGAGATATCGTAATATCATAGTGGTCGGTGTGCTTGCTCCGTAATAAAAAATTCTTTCGAAATATCTTGGTAGTATTATGACAGCCAGCGCTTGCCAATACAGTGCAAAAAATAATTTTTGTAAAAATGTATTTGGAATAATTTGTTAGTGTACTTTGTTGAGACGTCCTAAATTTCGCAGCTTGTTTCAACTAATGAACACACAAACATTAAAAGTGGTTTTTGAAATATGGCAGCCATACACTGTCACCAGCAAACCTAACATAATCGTATTACGAAATAATATACCGCAAAGTAAGCTCCACTTATTTTCGCTGAGCTTTTCTTCATTACACCTTATTTAAATGGATACTCGTGTAAGAGTCACGTCTGGGAGAGGTTTGTCTGCCTGTTGGAAGAAGCAGAACAAGGAAAGACTATATATAGAAGTTTCCCAAATTAATGTTTATAATGTTTGTTTTTAATTGTTTCTCAGCTCGTTTCTCAGTTATTAACGTACATTCTTATGGAACAGCGTGTATTTGTCGCTATAAGGGCGACTTCTTTGCGTATGCGAGCACGTGTAGTCATTCTCCTTTTGTCAGTTCCGTTTGCAGCCACGAACGGCAGCATTGCTTTTATAAAGGAATAGCTGAGGTGACCAGGTTTTATTTTGAGCAACGTAAATGGATTTTAAAGTGTTATTGTAAATGTGATAAAATTACTGAAGTGCAGAGACGAAGAAGGGTAGAATTCAATACTGCGCCACCGTCACATGTAACAATGATACGATTGCGTGACGGAACTGCGTGTGATGTGAAAAAGGACGGTGAGGTAGGATGAGAAAGACGATAAGGAAGGGAGTGCGGGGACCGTGTTGCACACATTCATATGTTCCCCCTAGAAGTCCGTATGTCAATCTGCGCGTGAAGAAAGGTGTCGGTAAATAAAGTGCCCATCGTATTTAAAAGCAAGTAAATTGTACGCCCTGGTCCTACATTCCCAGGTAACTTCACGCTATGAAAGAAGGCGACCAGATAGGGGTGTTGAATTTTGTGAGTGGGCTGTGAACATGTGCAACGGCAATGAACATTTTACCGACGATGAGACAACCTTTAAAATTGAATAGAAATGTGAACAGCTTATGTACTTGGCCGATAAAAATCCCCATACAGTGATATAACAAGCAGTTAATATTCCTGGGTTAGCAGTGCTGTGAGATATGCCTGCCAGAGGACTTATAGTGCCATTCAATTCTTTCACCGAACGGAGAGAGATAAAAGTTACCGTACGATATTGCAGGGAAACATTGTGCCAGCTGTTCACTAACTCTACCCAGATGACGTTTGTTTTTGTCCAGCAGGACAGTGCACCACCACATTACCATCGAGACATAGGGTCACTCCTGGATTAAACATTTATTGTAAGGGAAATAGGTCGAACAGGAAGTGTTGATCATTCACACAGATCTCCAAATTTAAGGCCGTTAGCTTATTATCTGTGGGGAACTCTGAGAAACACTGTGTATGCGACAAAACCACGGACATTGGATGCCATGAGAGAGACGATTGTGACCAACTGTGAATCCCTTCCCATGGAAACCGTAACTACTATCTGTCTGTTCTACAGCGTTGCAGACAATGTCTTGCTGTTGGTGGTGGGCATCTTGAACATTTGTAACTGCTATTAACATTCGCGCACACCCAACGTTGTCCTTTTAATGTCAAATAAAAGCAGTCCCATCAGACTGCCTTAAATAGTTTCTTCGTTACTCGCCCTTCAAAGAGTCCAGTCATTAATTTGGGACATCCGGCAGGTGGGCACAAGCAGCAATAGAAGAATTACAAATGATTCTGGGTTCGAATAGCACGTTAAGGAATTAACATTTAACAATTTTAAGTTTTAGATGAAGTTCTCTTATTTTTAAAGTTTCCCTAATACCGAAACTAATGTAACAAAAAGAATAATATTTGACTATCGTTTTGAAAACGCTCTAGCTTCCGTTCAAATGTCAGATCTTTGCCACCAGCACATCGGAATTACCTTTCTACTCCAGCTTTTATTGAGTTCTCTGTTCCTGTTATATAGCGCTTTATATTCGAGGAGTGATTCACTCTGACCAGTGTATTAGAACATACATTTGAAATATTCCACCGTCATTAGCTGTCATAAACACACGCCATCCTGCATATTTCTAACTTGTATACTCAAATCACTGAACTGATATTCAAGGCTTTAAACTGTCAGTAGTTGCAAGAAATTCTTAAGTACTTTTCGCGCCAAAAATGTATTTTGCAACACCTAAAACTAAAATCTAATGTGTATGTTAAGGAGATAATAACAAAATGAACTAATGAAATCTGAGAGGGATTTCGAAAGAGAAATCGAACAACACACAGCCCAGTCCTTAGCTTGTTCGCGTTTACAGCTCAAAAGTGCCCGCTTCATTTTCTTCTCTTTCCAACTAATATTCTAAACTTCTAACCTTAGGTTGGTAGTTACCATAACATGCATGCATATGAGACAAGTCCAAGGGTAACAACGCAATACAAGAAACTAACTTCAGTTTAGTTGAGGAAGATATTAACTACATTTTCTTATAAGTATTTTGTTGAAATCTTTGGCCTGTGAACTATAGAGAATGGCTAGTTTATTGTTGGTAGATTAACTTATAGAAACGTAGTATTTTATTGAAAATAAATCATTTGATTATTTCATATACATTAGTTTTGTAATGGCCAGAGGCTCTAATATTTAGAGCTTCTCATTTCTACCTTACCCAACACCAAACAAAGCAAGTTAAAACTTTTTATGCCACAACGCCTTGAAATAATTTAACTAATTTTACCTTGTGAAATCTTGGACAGGCCGACGCCCGTTTATCACGGAAGTCTCGCCATATGTCTCCAACAGGCTGCAAGTCGCTCCTTCCAACGATGCTCAACCAAGAAGGCATTTCACGGCTCCAAACGCGCTTGGACAATCACCAGAACAATGGCGCGCGGACACGCCATCCACTCATCAGCAAAACGTCAGTCGAATGCGACTTCCTGCAAACGAAAACAAGAAGTTGCAGATAAAACTAATTAGCCTACTTTCTGCGTCACTGATATTTTCAGACCACGTCACCCACCTTGTTTTAAAGTAACAAATTTCATTCCCGTCGTTAAAACAAAAGTATTAAACACGCAAATTTCATTTAGCTTGACTGTAAGGACAATCCAAATCATCAAAAAATCAGAAACACAAATGGGTAATTATTTTTAGCACAATTTAATCTATGTGATCTAATTATGTTTTTCAAGTCATCTATACATTTTCCAAGTGGCAATATTTTCAAAATGATACCTTAAAAAAAAAAAACTTTTCAGTTTTTTTACGATTAAACTTTATGAATAATGTCGATATCCTTTACTGACAAAAAAACTGCATAGACATAATGCCGAAATGGAACTTTTTTAAAGTAAAATGTTAATAACCCTTTCAGACACACTTTAACTTATGGTTTCAGGCGTTGCAAACAACAAATTTTATGATGCATGCTGTATTTCAGTCGACACAACACTTGTTATGTTGTCGCAGCTAGTGAGCTTTAGGCTATACGTTCGGCTACAGTTATACCGAGTGAGTCGCCCGCGCCTATTTATCTGTATCTATGCAACCTGCACACAAAACTACCAAAACATCGATCGTTGTAGGCAACCACGTGCGCGTTAATTCGTTGTAGTCAGTACAGTACGCGGTGAACGGGTAGTGTTACGTCAGCAATGCGTTGAGGAGCATGCACGTTTCAGAGAACGCACATCCGTTTATTGTAGTGAAACAGACTATTGCGATGTTTACCGAATACGTTGGTACATGACGATTGCGTCCTTAATAATAATNGTTGTAGGCAACCACGTGCGCGTTAATTCGTTGTAGTCAGTACAGTACGCGGTGAACGGGTAGTGTTACGTCAGCATGCGTTGAGGAGCATGCACGTTTCAGAGAACGCACATCCGTTTATTGTAGTGAAACAGACTATTGCGATGTTTACCGAATACGTTGGTACATGACGATTGCGTCCTTAATAATAATAATAATAATGGCGTGTGTGGAGTGCACCCAGGGCAAGGTAACACCCTCCGAGTGACGATCTTTCCAGCTGGGACCCGTAGGTGACCGTCATCCCCGAGCATGACATAAATGAAACCCTACAATGGAGCGGCGCTGGAATACAAGTGTGGGGGAAACGGGAGTACCCTGAGAAAACCCGCCGGCAAGCGGCATCGTCCAGCACAATTCCCACACGGGAAAATCCGGGAGTGAACCCGCCGGGGATCGAACCCGGATCGCCGTGGTGGGAGGCGAGCGCCCTGGCCACTACGCCACCGCTGCCCCTGCGTCCTTCGTAACGCACATATGCCTCGATTCGAGCAATTGTTTCGTCGTGCGACATGAATCTACAGTCACCGCCTACTGCATTGACGAAAATAAATCAACGTGCAAGCGCTCATTTGTAGAGATTCTCTATGGTCGCGCCGCTGATTGGTGCAGGCTGACAACGGCGTCGAATGTCCAGCTAACAGACGAGGCGCCATACCGAGTACGCACATGGCATGAGACTCTGCTACACACGAAACAATAAATTCACAGCGGAGGACATATTTTGTAGATGGGTAGCAGTATGTGCGGGTTGCATAGATACGGAAAAATAAGCGCGGTCGACTAAACCGGTATGAACCAATTATGACCTAGACCAGTAAGACGGTTTGTGAAACATTTACCCGCAGGTAAAATCATTGGTTACCGAGCTTCGCAGTGAGCAGTGCAGACCAAAAATTACCTACACGTGTGTAATATACACAAATGTGTACACTGGGCCAGCATGGGATAAGATAAATTTTAAACATTAAAAAAAGAAGGAAAAAACCTTGCACTGAGCAAGTGTAAGTGTGAAATTGTCAAAAACAAACTCTTAACTACAACGCTAATTCTTAGTTAAACGAATATACAGCCAAAACTGACCCAAATATGTAATTTGATTATAATGTGAGAATTACTTTTTTAAAACCGCGAATAATTACAGGCGGGCGATTTTAACGAAAATATATTATACGCGCAGACTATACTTCTAAATCCTGCGTACACACCCGCAATTTTCCTTTGTTAATTGGTCCCTTATCTATGTAAAAAA
>NQII01004925.1:155451-181478 GCA_002778355.1 Clitarchus hookeri
TTTTTTTTTTTTTTTTTTTTGCGAATCTTTGTAATGAAACTTTATGACCGAACATTAAAAAACCAAAGATGTACATGGCATATACGATTTCTTAACATACGTTTAAAGTTTTTACAGCTTAAGTATTTTCCGATGAAGGACAGACATTAAATAATGTGGAAACTTTTTGATTACAGCTGTGCATGTGAAACGAGTAACGAGAGAAAAAGAAGTTGGATCCGAAATAAATGTTACGATGTTCCCTGTGCTTTGACAAGCTTGGCTTATAAATTATGTTTCTAGAAATTAAGTTATGGAGTAATGTACGTGAATATATGATGGCGGAAAACTCATTTTTAGTCATCTTACGAAAGTGGGTCTGAGCTGAAATGTTTTTAAGTNAAGTTATGGAGTAATGTACGTGAATATATGATGGCGGAAAACTCATTTTTAGTCATCTTACGAAAGTGGGTCTGAGCTGAAATGTTATAAAATATAAAACAGTCTCTAAATCTTTTCGAGTTAGAGAAAAACTGTTTCCTCGAGGTTTCCCGTTAAAAATTAAGTTTTTTTTAAATCGGTGCAGCACCTTCCGATATTTACAATTTCAGAGTAGGTATTTTTGTCTGCACAGGATTATCAAGGTTGCTTGAGAACCAGTGTTTTATCTCCATGTTGATATTCAATGGTTCCGTGACATCGTGATATCGATGATAACTTGATAAAAATACCAAAATAATTTGAGAAATAATATATGTGTTATTTTATGTAAATATAATGCTTCTGTCTAAGTCTTGCTTCGTACAAATTTCATAAAATAATCTTAACATGAAGTTTGGTTTCAGTTAAAGAATTTCTTGAAGTTACAGAAGTGGAACACTGCAATTTATTTAAAATCCCAAGTTTTATCTCAAAAAAAGTGCAGAATTAATGAGTACCATCCGTATAACAAATTTCCAAGAAATATTAGTCATGACATTCTAATAACATTCACAATTATTTTTAGGTGTTGCTTAACGCATCAATTTTAACCAATTTTGAGATTCGTATGGAAAAAAATGATATATATATGCAGTCAAAATGACTACCAAAAACGAATAAATCAAGCTGTAGAGTCAGTTATCTCTAATGTCATTCTTTTTAGCTTACTTTCCGAAGGAAAAATAGACTTGTGCAATCACCTGGTTGTCTGTTTGGAATGCATGTCTCCCCCTAATAATTTGTAAACCCGACAACCAAATTTAACCATAATATTGAGTAAGGACATTGGACTTTAATAGCTTTCGATCACGCTGGGAACTTATTTTCAATATGACGGCAGTTCTGAAATTAAGGCAACTATGTTATATCTCGGGAACCAATTACACATTTGGAACAATGACAGTGTATTATATAAAATTGGATTTAGAAAGCGATAAAGGTATTTATCCGCCATTTGGAAAGATGGTGTAAGTTGAAAAAATAAATATTTTCAATTATATCTCGGGAAACATTTGAACCGATTTAAACCAAACTTGGTATGTTAACAGTGCATGATGTAAACACAGAGTTTACAAACCGATAATGTTAATAGACCGCCATTTTATAATAATGTGCAAATTAAAAATAATGCTTTCTCACTATATATTGGGGATCATTTAACCGAAGTATGCCAAATTTTGTACGTTAAAAGTGCATCATAAACGCATTGACTAGTAATAATTTTATTAATCAGCCATTTAGAAAGATAGTGCAACATGGAAAATCAAGCTTTTAGGTTATATCTCGGTAACTACACAACCGATTCCTTCAAAATTCATCATATAAGTAATACTATTTTTGGCCATATTCATATACGCAATTTCATTGGATAAGGCTTTTATTTTTAAAATGGCGGCTATATGAATATTATGTTTATTTGCTATATCTACCATGCTGTTTGTCAAATTTTGGCCAAAATTGATATACTAAAATTACATATTACCTGAATAAATTGTGTCAAATCATAGTCTCTTTTGTATGCCATTTTATGATAGTTGCACATGAAAATAAAGTTTTAATGTTATATCTCGGGAAACAATCAACAGATTCCTATCAAAAATGGCATTCAAGTAATACTACGGTAGGTCATGTAAACTGGCACATTTTAGTGGGTCAGACTATTTTTTTCAAAATGGCGGCCATAGAAACATTTAAGAATCCTATATCTACGAAACCATGTAACAAATTTTGTTCTCCGGCTATGAAGATAGCAACACATGAGAAAATGGAGCTTTTTGTCATATGTCCAGGACCAATCAACATATTTCCACCGAACATTTCACACTAATAGTGCTACAGTAGGCCATGTTTAAAGTGTGTCTGGCTTTTTCTTATAGTACAGCTGTAATATAAACGATTTGGATAAGTTATCATTTCCATTTAACAATTTAATTTAAACTGTAAAGATACATAATTCAAGTTGGTCTCATGCTTTTTTTTTTCCGAAATAGTGCAATATAAATTATTTAGATAAGTTTATAATATATATTAAATGATTTGAGATATTTCAGTATCTATTATTAATATCAGATATGCATATGAGGAGCCTGTTTTAGGATATTTGTACGATAGTGCCAAATGAGAAACCAAAGCTTTTATGTCATATGTCGGGAACTGGTCACGCTACTTCTACCAAATGCTGCACACAAGAAGTGTTATGGTAGGCTATGAAAACTTACATGCTTTAGGAGACTCATGCACTTGTTTTCAAAATGATTTCCCTGTAAATATTTGAAGTTGATATCCTAGTCAACCAAAACTTTAGACCGATTACTATCGAATTTTATTTTCGGAATCCTACCTCCGTGATGTAGTTGGTTGCACTCCAGCTTATGGTACAAGCTGTTCTGTGATCGAATTCCAGGTAAGGCACGTGATAACGCTATGAACCATCTACCATCCAACCTTTTAGTAAGTTCATCAAAATTATTTGTTTCCATGTAAAGGAAAGTAGGCTCATCAGTTATATTGATAACTTCTTGTTTCATACTACTGTTTCATATCTCAACGAAAAAGGGTGTAAATACGGTAAAAATTTTGAAGAAAATAATTTTATCCTCTTGAACGCCCTTTCAAAAAAATTAAGTGTCCACATGATCATGACAAAAAATATTAAAAGGACAAACGTTCCTATCTGATGTCCATGTGGAGCATTTGTACGAGATTACGTTCGCTTCGTTGAGGAAAACTAGGTGTTAATCGAGCTGACGATACGACTGGTCACGTATTGTGGGTATGTGCGAACTTTATGCACATTAAGGAGTCTAGGACCACGGTGCTCTTTTCACACACACACAAACGTACACGCACACACGCAAAACTCAACCCGCCCACTCCAGGGAGGTCCTACCACGACACACAAGAGACGAGGAACAGCGTGGGCGGAAAATCCCTTCCTGCCCGAGGAATAACAAGAACTAGCACAGGACGAGCGCATCTCCCGAGCAGAAGAGATGAGCAGAGAATAGCTTGGTAATAACCAAGTTTCCTGCAAGGGGGTCGTGGGGGTTGGAGCTGCAAAAAAAAAAAAAATCTTCGGCGGTCGAGGCAAAACTCTTCCACCCATAAGTTCTCCCGCGGACGTGAAATCTTCACTTCCAAGCGGGAGAAAGTCGCTTCGCTGTCCGTCTGCTACGAGGTCAAACAAAAGAAAGCAGAAGAGCACTCCCCAGATATGTCTGACTGCTGCTGTGAAAGTGAAACCGACTATGTAGAGCTATTTTCCACGCAAGAGTAGTATATAGTCCCACTCCAAAAACAATACCCTACTTCTTGACTATCAGGTAAAAAATATTTCCTTCCTTTTGGGTTGCCGTAATCAGTTAAAAACCTAGGAAAACATAGCATAATTTTATAATTCTCTTTTCACATTAATTAATTATATTTTCCCATTTTATTTATTAGTGTATCACTGTAAAACTCAATTGTACCGGGCGAAGCCGGGCCGGTTCACTAGTAGATATAATAAATTAATCTAAATTATTTATATAAACACCCACTAAAAGATGTATGCCGCACAGAACACATGCTAATTAACATACCTTACTGTAGCAATACTTGAGTGAAATGTTGGTATTAATCGGTTGATTTTTTCTCGACATTTGGCATTAAACCTCCATTGTTTATGTGAAGATCTTTATAAATGGACGACAAAAAGTTTATACATTTGCATGTTCGATGATTGTCATAGATACAATACACAAAGTTAAATTTAAATCTGTTCCATAGTTTCTTAGATAAAGCAAAATAAACTAAAATGTTTGTATAGGCGCCATTCAGAAAATAAAATACTTACAAACTTCAAACTTATAAATTAATATGGCCTACCATTGGTTGATTGTTTACCGAGATTCGGCGAATTATTTCATGTAGTGCTATCTTACAAAATAGCCTATAAAATGGCTTACAAAGATGGTTGTTGTTCGGCTTATATGATGCTTGTAATATATGCTATCAGCATACAAAATTCGGTTGAAATTGGTCAAACGGTATAGTAGTTACACCAAATAAACATGAAAAATTTGTAAGATCGCTATTTTTAAAATAATTGCCTAATAAGTTTAATTACATACATTTATATGGACTATAGGAGTATTACTTAAGTGCCGAATTTGGCGAAAATTGGTTTAGTAGTTTTCGATATATAAAGCATAAAATTCATTCTTTCATGTGGTGCTGTCTTCCAAAATGGTGGACCAACAACAATATTCACATCGGAATTCAATGCTTGCACCTTGCCTTGTCAGCATACCGAATTTGGTTTAAATCGGTCGAATAGTTATCGAGATATAACATATTACCCTGAATATAAAAATGGCCGCCATTCTAAAAGTAAGTGCCCGGCGTGGTCAAAAGCTATAAAAGTCAAGTGTCATTATTTATTTTTATATGTGTACCGAGTTTTGTGTAATTCGGTTCACGCGTTCAAAAATTGAAGGGGGACACACACGCACAGACACTAAACCCATACACACAAATACACACACTCATACAGGAAAGTAATCTCGTAAGCCTTTGTTTCCTTCGGAAAGTAGGCTAAAAAGAATCTGATTCCAATTCACTCTCTAAGATTAAGATCATATTGGAATTGGTCATACATAATATGGACAAGTGTAAGCTTTCTGAATTTGCATTTAATAGGTTTTTATTTGCAAACAGAAATATCGATTTATTTAAACATATATCACATATTTTTCTAGTCATTTAATTTCAAAAAGGTTGGGAAGTTTTGGGGTGTGGACACATTTACACAGTACAGTAGAGTGCTGTTCTGTGTTGGTGGCATTCTGAAATCTGATTGGCCGCGCATGCGTCTGCACTGATACCACTGTGGGCCAATGATATTTCAAAATGGTACGCGCAAAGACTTCTGTTGAAATTACTAGAGGAAACACACACACACACACACACGCGCGCGCGCGCGCGCAGATAATTAATTAGAAAACATTAGTTTCGCTATATATTGTTTCTATTGACGAATAGAAAATATGACTCACTATTATCTGTTATTTTAAAGCTGAAGTCACAATTATTTATGTTCGAAGACTGAGATTTTTGAAGGAAAATTGTTTTTATTCAAAGGGTAAAAAGATCCAAAATGTGATGCTATTGACAACTAGTGTTATATACATCACACACACAAGTGTGACTTAATTGTTACCTCATACAAAATACTAACGTAATTATTTTGGTGTAGAGTATAGCATTTTTCTTTGCTTCTATTTAACTCACACAATGATAACTGTATATTGTTGTAACAAATTGTAACATTTTAATTTGATATAAATGCATGTTTTTTTCTTTGAAAGTATGTCACATTTTATTGTGTCCCAATTTTTATATGACCCGTCTAAACAAAATGACTCTTTTTATACGATATTAGATAGCCATTGAAAAATAATACATTTAAGGAAATTCTATCTTCGTGTAAGAATATGATCCTTTAATTTTTTTTAAACCAAAACAATTATAAATTTTGAATCGGCTTTAATACCTTATTTTTTGGGCGTCTAACGAATAATTTGATAATATACTGACTTGTGAGGATTCTGTAGGACTCATTTGAGGACATGCTGTAATTCTAGGATGCATGTAATTGAGTTGCATTCGCAAATGGGTCACAATTTTTTTCAGACACACGGTGAAGAATTATAAACCAATAACAAATTTCCAAGAAAACAAATTCCGAACATCACACAATCCGAGGTAAAATGAGCTCCACTTTAAAATAAACGTGTGTATTTACACATTAAATGTGTGCGTAAATGTACTATTTGGTGTGAGTAATTTTCAAAGACAGCTGCAAAGTTGAACTGATACGATAATGTTGCTAGGAATTCAAATGTAGGTACATCAACATAAGTGGATATGATTAGGGACAGGCGTTTTCGCGAAAAAAAAAGATTTCAATACCAGTTGTACTCCGAAACATTTTTGTTCATATGCACTTTCGTGGTTGGGTGATTTTAAATTTACGTGCCCCAAGTGTCTGCCCACGATTCATGGACGTTCAGTATCGGAGTACTTTATTACGATGGGCCCAGTCAAATAAGAACATGTCTTCTCACGTAGACACGCGGCCAATAACCAAAGGAATTTGTGGTTGTGGACGTAGGATATTGAAGTATTTTATTTTAAATCCTTGTATAATAACAAAAGAAAGAACCTACAATGACGAATTAAATGAATTACAATGGGAAGGTAGAAGTCAATGACTGTATGTTTATTTGTTTGTAAGTGATAATTTTTTAGATAGCAGCACCACCTTAATTTCAATTTTCGAGAAAATGACACTATATCTGCGTCACCGACACGAACAGTAACACTTTATGATGGTAATTCTGTTCTGCTTATTATTAATACATTTAAAAAGTACATTTTGTTTTTGTTCATAAAGCAATTCTTAAAATTAAAGGTAGGTCTGTAATTTAAATTTTTTTTTTTAAATAAACGTTTAATTTCTAGGTTACCAAAACACCATTGCTAGTGCTACAAAAGCTTTCAGAAAGATATGTAATTCCAGAGCACAAACTACTAAACGACTGATGAAGTTGCTCGCAGAAGCCTCAAAACTTCGACACCAGTTTCTGCGAATGAAGACCCGTAAGTATCCGGGGTGTTACTAATAGCACCAACTGCCTTCGACTGTAGGTACGTCACGAATACTTAAGTCTGAAACGTATGTAAGACTCGTGGTCTTTAAGTGATCCATAAAGAGTCCATTGAACTGGAGCTATTTTCCGAGTTTGAAACATGGGCGCGGTTGAGCATTAAAGGGGAATGAAAGTACGCGCATTAAGTACACAAGAGGAAAAAAGATTTTGTTGGATCAAACAAATAAGTTGTATGAATAGGGACAATGGAATGTTTTGTTAATGAAACCAAATTATTTTCTTATTTGGTTGCCCCAAACATTAAGATTTGGTTTGGTGTAAGTAAATATTTGTTTTGTTCTACGTACATTAAACAGTTTCGGTTAGTAGAAAAAAATTTGAAAGCCTGATCAAGACTTGAACCTGGGTAGCTTGAGCCCAGGTACTACGCTCTAGCGAACTCGGCTGAAGTGACTTCTGATGAAATATGGATGTTTTTGAATATAAACATTTGAAAAAAGTCAACAACGTGCGTGAATAAGTATTTCAAATTTAACATTTTTAATTTTTAGTTTCCCGTTGAACCTGCTTTATTGGGATTTTTATACCTTTATTAAGCATCAATAAATGCACCAACAAACACTTTTACTATCCTAATTGTTGCAAAAGTTACAAACTCTTGAACTGCATTTTCGAACAAAGGCAACCAAATAAGTGCCGAAACAAATATTTACCATTTATTCAACTAAGTATTTGTTTGGCAGTCTATTTTTTTTTTTTTTGCACAATACAGAGCCTTTCTTTATTCAAGCCTGTATTTTGTTAGATGAACAAAATAAGTTTAGTTGCTTTTCAAGTTTTGTTAACTCAACAAAATATTGTTTGGGGCAACCAAAGGACAGCTATTTACGGAACTGTAAGGGACCGGAAGTTAAACTATTAGGGTTCGATGAAGAAGGGGCCCGATCGCTCACCTTGGACACCGGAGACACTCCGAACATATAAAGTTGAAACTAAAACTACAGCCTACGAAATGGAAAGCCATTAATGTGGTTTAACACTTTTTTCCCCATAAGAATGAGATATATTTTTTGACATTATTAACCATTTATTTCCATTATTTTGCATTCTTCAGTGAACATGATCATACATTTTTAGTAAACTGCCTAAATCATTTTTTCTTCTAATTTGTTTTATATACATGTGTACATTTTTAATATAAATTATTTCTTTATTTCAATTTATAATTTGTCTACTCAATTTCTTAATGTTTATCATCTTCAAGGCTGCAACATTTATCAATAATTTAACACTTACAGCTTCGAGCTCTATACAACAGTACATGGAGTACTTGTTTGGTACTCTTACAAAGTTATTTTTGTCCGAAAAAAAAACAGTTGATCACTCGTTATTTTACAAACACCGATTGCTACAACTACAGCAAATATTGTGTCGAAAACAGTAAAGTGCAGCCACATTTCAAACAGAGCAACGTCTCTTTACCCCTGCTTCACAAAAATCACAGTAAATAATGGTTTCGTTGTATTGCGCCACCATGGATTTCTGTATCGCCTACTAAAGAGGAATGTGAATGTTTTCCACAGTTCAGCAATTAGGTAGGATATTGTGAAATTTTGCATAGTCTTCGTTAGAAAAATCGTCAAAGCAATAATCAGAATTTGCGCAAATATTTTTTTCATAATTTTGTGTATGTATTTATTACGGAATTAGTTTCTTGGCTATCTTGGGCGATCTTCGAAAATAATGGAAGCATAAGGTTTTTTTCGGTACTTGAACTTAAGACTTTTCCCCCATTGTTCTTGGGGCCGCGGTGGCTGATCGGTTAGCTTTTNGGTTTTTTTCGGTACTTGAACTTAAGACTTTTCCCCCATTGTTCTTGGGGCCGCGGTGGCTGATCGGTTAGCTTTTCGCTTCCCACCAAGGCGAATTGGGTTCAATCCCCGGCCGGGTCACTCCCGGATTTTCGCACGTGGGAATAGTNTTTTCGCTTCCCACCAAGGCGAATTGGGTTCAATCCCCGGCCGGGTCACTCCCGGATTTTCGCACGTGGGAATAGTGCCGGACGATGCCGCTGGTCGGCTGGTTTTCTCGAGAATCTCCAGTTTCCTCCGGCGCTGCTCCATACTCACCTCAACCACCCTCATCGGCTCTCAAGACCTCGCTGTCAAGAGCCGCCCAAATATCTTCCCTCACTCTTCACCCATCGCTTCTCTGATAACGTGAGCGGGAGGATTTGTAAATTCACGGGAACGATTTTATTATTCTGTGACAGTGATGGCAAACACAGTGTACTGCAAGCCCTCCCACCCTCTTCGCACCCACGTATTCGCAGCGGGCCCCATTAAAACGTTCTGATTGCTTTCAAGCTGGATCGATAGGACGACAGATAACGAGGAGCGACTGAATTGTCAGCATCTGCCTTTCATGAAATACTCATCGGGGTACGTCCTTCCTTCCTTTTATCCTTTCGTTGCCTTTCCATTGTTAACGAACTGAACGGATGTCTTGGTTGGCTCCATTCAATCCCTTTAGTTGTCTAGCTTTGTTGACTGTAGGGAGACTTTCTGTCTAACAGTAACGAGAAATAAATCTGCGTCTAAAAAGCACGAAACTTTCAGGCAACGTCATTTGCACGGGTATTTTCACAATTAAAGGTTCATGTTGTTATTATTACTCAAATTTTAAGCCCACGGGCTTGTTAAAGCACCTTATTTTCGACTCCTCTGTATTTCAGCTAGACGTTTAATAATACTTCTCCTTCGACGTCTGTTACCTAAAATAGCGTTTGAAATTTTGTCATTTTACAGTTTATACCAAATTAAACTATGCTGTATAATTGCAAGTTCCACTTTGCTCAATTTGGGAACAATACATATTTACCTTTTGCCATTCTAAGATATCTTGTAACGATAGATTGGGAGCACCCCACTTAATTGTCTGCTAAGGTCACGCGAGTGAAGCGTAAAGTTTAAATTTCGGTATCTATTTTACGTTTTTCAGGCCAACCAACAGTGTAGTTTTGTCGTGTAAAAGCACGGCATAGATGGAAGCAGATAAGCTTTACCCGAAGCTCAAAAATACGCACTTATGGGATGTAATCTTTTAAATACGAAAAGTATTCCGTAAGTGACATTTTTCGAACATATTTGGAGTGGAACTTATAAACCACTACCAGTTCATTTTTTTATCGCTAAACAAGAAGTTACCGATACAACTAATGAGCTTATATTTCTCTGCATAGATACAGGTAATTTTTATGACATTCTTAAAAGATTAGGCGACAGGTAGGCCTTGACGTCCCGTTGACAGCGATATCATTAGAGATGAAACCAAAAGAATATGCAACACTAATCAGAGTTAATCATACACAGGTGTCTTACTCGGGATGGTTACCCAAAATGCCTAGTACCATAAGCTGGTGTACAATCAACCGCTTTACGGAGATATAATTCGGAGCATTAACTTAAGTTGTAATCAGGAAAATTTTTGGTAAAATTTTTTTACTAACCTGAAATATTTACAGGGCCATCATTTTGACGAAAAGCACATACGTCACTTAAATTGTGTAAGTTTACATGGCCCATGTAGCCCTACGTGTCTGCAGAATATGGCGAGAATCGGTCGAATGGTTCCGAGGTATGGCATAAAAATTTTATTTTCTCATTTGGCTAACTAATTATAATGAAAAGTATTTTCCTTGCGAAATGACTAATATCCCAGGTATAATAATGTTCGGGGAAGAATAAGTGCTTGATAATGAAGCGATTTACATCACCCAGAATATAAACAGGTAAATCTCTTGTTATAAACCAGCGAACAAAACACTAGCTGCGCGTGGAAGCTACAAATAAAATGTGCAAACAGATTTACGGGCTGCCTGCCAAAGTTAAAGATCGNAACACTAGCTGCGCGTGGAAGCTACAAATAAAATGTGCAAACAGATTTACGGGCTGCCTGCCAAAGTTAAAGATCACTTCCAGCATGGATGTTTGTACGTTTTCAGTTGTAATTAAGTTTGCATCAGTATGTACACTGTTCCTCTAATATCTACCAAGACAGTAAGTTGGATAACTTCACAGGTAGGCACAAAGGGGAAGAGTCAGAATATTCTCAATTATTTTAATATAAAATTAAATTTTCATTTCAAAATATTGCCAATTTCTTATATAGAAAACTTTCAAATACCTGGTTAAGTGAAAGTGGTGTAATGTACCAAAGTTCTTTAAGATGAATCATTCTGTTCTCATGATTGAAAAATGTAGTCTTACGAAACATGTATTTGATATGGCTTATATTTTCCCATTGTTGGAAAGTATGTCAGCTAAGCAAACTCTAATATGCTAATGCCTGACAACCAAATCTTATCAAAGTTAAATTTAATAGACATAATTTCGTAAAACTTTTCTACTCGTATATAAAATGTCATGTAGGTTGGTCTGGAAGAAGTTATTTAAAAAATCCTTAATTTACAATATGTGATTAAAATATTATAAAAATGCAAGTAATGCTTGTAGAGTAATAGAAAGTGAGAGTTTTTACATTACATTTTGTTTGTTGTTCTATGTAAATATTTCTGAGACAACGCCGTTTTGAACAAAAAAAAAACTGCCAGCACTTAATATTGGTAAGTAATCAAATACCAAATGTTTTAACAAATTTTTGTTAATTGTTAATTATGAAATTTGATCGGAATAGATTCTGTAGCACCAAGTGAAAGGAAATAACACACACATGCTCGCTTACGTGTGCCCCTACCTACATAACACACTTAACAGCACACGCGCGTGTTTGTTATCTCANACACACACATGCTCGCTTACGTGTGCCCCTACCTACATAACACACTTAACAGCACACGCGCGTGTTTGTTATCTCATTACACCCTCTTCCCAAGGAAGGTAGGCTAAAAATCCATTTCACAAGCTCGTACCACAGAAGAAAACAAAACCCGCATACTTCAGGATGGTTTCTGGAAAGTATAATTAGGGAAGTGTGAAATGAGAAATTCCTTTTGAGATAATAGAACTAGATGATTCCGCAAAGCTCCATACTACTCTGCTTCACTACAGCGTTGCCTTTGAACAACGAAGATCGTGATTAGAATTCCCGGTAAGGCATTGAAAAATTGTGATATTTTATACTGTAACTTCAACCTTGTGTCTGATAAGAACATAAGCGCCGCACCACATGATTACTCCAGACATGAAAGCATATGCAGTAGTAGGCACAATTTGGTAATAGTAGCGAAACTCATCAAATAAACTTTAGAAACGCAATATGAAATTCCGATCCCTATGAAAGATCGGCAGCCAGTTGTTTCGGTATGCACGCGAATACAGATTATTCTGAACCCTAAGTGAAAACTTTGTGAGATGACTCATTATATAAAACGAGATAGAAAACATACGTCTAGCGTAATTATTAAGGAAGGTACACGCCATTGAAAATTGGGCAGTAAAATTAGTTATTTACAAAATGCCAGAAATTACGTGAGATTAAAAAAAAAAAAANACGCCATTGAAAATTGGGCAGTAAAATTAGTTATTTACAAAATGCCAGAAATTACGTGAGATTAAAAAAAAAAAAATCTCGTGGGTAGTGCTATTTTGATTTTATATCTGTCATCCAAGATTATTAGGGTGTCTCATAGTNAAAAAAAAAAAATCTCGTGGGTAGTGCTATTTTGATTTTATATCTGTCATCCAAGATTATTAGGGTGTCTCATAGTATTTACCAATAACATGACACCCCCATGATCTCTTACTAACAGATAATGTTATTACCCACCAAATGCTCACTTACACCATATAAAATTATGCTAACACTATTAACGAGTATGTTATTTCATCTAACGTAGTTGTTTCTGACATTTGAAAATAGGGCCAGTGACTTTTCGCGTAAAAATCGGAGCACACAGAAGACTTCAACACTATATACACACCTCAGCTGTTGTTATACCTCCATTGGCTGCTAGTGCCGTGTCCGTCTTTGACCAAGCCACTCAGGACTAAGTAACTCCGGCACTGAACCTTCGTGATTCGTGCGCAAACGGTTAACACGGGCCAGAACATTTTTTAATCAATCAAAGAAGCTGGACGACCCTACAGTGATTTGGACTATATCTTGTCTCGAAATCTTTTCGCGAAATATCACTGCCCCTACTAATACATTTATATTCTGATTGAATTTAAATTATTTTATAAAAGTATTGAAATAAAGCATTTATGTATTTTTATTAGCAAAAATTACTTTTATATAATTTTTAATTCAGATGGGAAAATAAAACATTGTATGTATTGATGTAATGAAATTGACCTGTGAGAAGTTCGATACGCAATATGTGTAAATTTTATGGACATTGGCCTGAGGTCACGGAAAGTCCGGTCCGAAAGCATTTTATTTTTTTAAAAAAATTTCCCTTCTGGCTGCGAGAGAGTTTGGAAAAGTTATGCTTCTGTCGAACCTCTCGAGACTATGGAAGAAAGGGGAGTAAAAAAAAATTTCGCGCTACGAGGAAAGTTTTGGACGGGCGGTCGACTTTTCGCTGCAATGCCGCTGCGGTCGCGGCAGACTGGAAATAAAAGGGAGAGCCGCTGGCTGCGGTGGCTAGTAAAACCCCGGGGGATAAGTATGTCAGGTTATTGGGCGACGGGAGGAAGGGGGGTGGCTGGAGGCGTCTGGAAGTTGTCTTTGTGCGCGACGTCACGGCAACTACTCCAAGAAACGTCGCCGAGAGACAGGCGACGTTGTCAACGGCAGACGCATGTGCTTGTCCTGCCTTCCGCCTGCAAAAGAAAAGTCGTGAAAGGCAACGAACGGCTTTCTATTTACGTGCGTGGCTTAACCCATTCAGACGCAGTGTACACAATTGTGTACATTACGCACGTGTAAGTAATATTTGGTCTGTACTGCACACTGTGAAGCTCAGTGACCAATGCTCTTACCTGTGGATGAATGATTCGCAAACCTTCATACTGGTCTAGGTTATAATTGGCTCGTATAACTGTAGCCGAACATATAGCCTACAGCTCATTGGCTGTGGCAACGAAACAAGTGTTATGTCGACTTTAGTATAGCACGGATTATAAAATGTTTTGTTTGCAATNTCATTGGCTGTGGCAACGAAACAAGTGTTATGTCGACTTTAGTATAGCACGGATTATAAAATGTTTTGTTTGCAATACCTTAAACCGTATCTTAAAGTAGGTCTGAAATGGTTAAGGGGCTAACCTACACCTGGAACTATTTTCCGCGTTCGAGGCCAATAAGTGCGGGTGCGATAATGAGGAGGAAACCCAACACAAAACGAACGGCACACGCGGGCGCATCTCAGCTTGGTCGTCGTATCACGTAAACAGATGTAAGCATTTCTCCAACACATTTATTATTCAGGGCTGAGTNTCATTGGCTGTGGCAACGAAACAAGTGTTATGTCGACTTTAGTATAGCACGGATTATAAAATGTTTTGTTTGCAACACCTTAAACCGTATCTTAAAGTAGGTCAGAAATGGTTAAGGGGCTAACCTACACCTGGAACTATTTTCCGCGTTCGAGGCCAATAAGTGCGGGTGCGATAATGAGGAGGAAACCCAACACAAAACGAACGGCACACGCGGGTGCATCTCAGCTTGGTCGTCGTATCACGTAAACAGATGTAAGCATTTCTCCAACACATTTATTATTCAGGGCTGAGTGCGTAAGAGAGATATTTGGGCGGCTCTTGACATCCGGGGTCTTGAGAGCTGATGAGAGAGTAGCGAGGCGAGTATGGCTCAGCGCCGGAATGACAGGGTGGGGGAAATGGGATATCCCCGAGAAAAACCCGAAGACCAGCGGCATCGTACGGCAAGATTCCCGCATGCTAAAATCTGGGGGCAACCCCGGTCGTGAACAGAACCCGACCCTCCTTGGTGTGAGGCGAGTAGTCTAACCACTACACAACCGCGGCCACTATTATTCGTGGATCCGCGGTTCTATGCGCTTAGGCTTAAAAAGGTACGTAGATGAACACGAAAAAATTTATGAGCATGGATAAAAATAAAACCCGGATGTATAAAATTTACTTGCGACGAACTTGCAGTCTACCGTCCGACGAGACGACGATGGGAGAACCAGTTGTGATGAAAAGTTCACACGAAGAGGAGTTGATAGCGGCACAAGAGGGGGATTGTGACGGGAAAAATTTCCTCAAACACAAATACTGCGTGCATGAAATAGTTAAGAATAAAAAGGTTACATGGAGAATTCTACCATTTTTTTTTCAGAGAACTCTTAAATAATGATTCGAAATTAATTCACACATAATATAAGACATTCGTCTGTGCTCAGTGAGACACACACGTGTACAACTGATCAGCACACACAAACAAGAATATAATACAGAAAATTATTGCAAGAACACTTGAGTTCACACTCACCTGGACACAAACGTACTGGCCCGTTCGAGGCGAATGAACTGGATTGCCCGGGAAGCATTCTGGCCGTTTGTTCATGCGCCAAGCTTTGCAGCTGATCCGACCGCTCCAAGTGGGTTGCTTCCCTTTGTAATCTATATGACCTATGCCGTGCCACGCAGCGCCGAGCACCATCACCGCTAAGTGCAAGCCTCTGAACTGGCACACAGCATTCTCGTTATGCTGCGTACACATATGCGACTTCCTATAATTTCATTGGTGGGAAGCCTGTGGCAAGGCTCAATGCAGGGCTCACGAGTACTTCTGTGTAGTCCACTCGTGGTCACTTCCAACTTTTCTGAAGCCCTGCTAAATTTCTACTTTCAGGATATTCCTCCGCCCTACGCAAACAAAGCTTAACTTAGTTTAGCAAATTACACCAAACGGACAACGCACCAAATTCGTACGCACTCAGTTTAGTAATATCTTGCGTAAGAACTATTTCTATGGTAGCCTGTTTTTCGCGAAAACATTTCAGGACAAGTTGTGTTCCAAAACACTTCAGTTCAGAACAACTTTCGTGATTGGATCATATTTGAATTGGTACGCGTGATATCTGTCTGCCCACGAATCACGGACGGTCAGTGTTGGAGAAACTAAATTCTGATTGGATCACGCAGAGACAAGCGACCAATAGCCAAATGAAGACTGCAAGTGTGCACATAGGGTATTGAATTCTAGCCTCCGCGTAAATCTCTTCGCGAAAAACAGGTGGCCCTAACTATCTCTTACTAGGCATTACCTACACACATATTTTCTCTCTGTTATTTGTATTAATTACAAACGATGTATTACAATTTATGGACTAAATATATGTAAAAGTTCAATTTAATCAAAAGTAACTTACAGTTATGTTAACAGAAGTAGCATGCTCGTGATAGCCAAGATATTTGAAAACCAACTCGTCTTATATGGGGTGATTTTTCAAAGGTATACAATTAAATGCTTTTTCTCACTATAATTTTCTATTGCTAACGGCTGTACTTCAGCACTTTATAACTGATACGGTCGGTCGGTAATGGTATTCCTGTGTGCTATTTACGAGTAATATGAATTATATTTTCAAGTGCTCGGCAAACTTCCCTCTTAATGTATTAGTAATTTTTTCTGCACAAGACTAACTCAATTTAAACTAGCTGATTGTGTTAAGACACAAAAATAATTCACTCTTTCACTCTCAATCTTCGTTGCGGTAACGTTAGAACATATCTTTCGAACTACTACTATTTTCGTTACCTCACTAATCTTATCCGCATACGCTATAATAAAAATAACATAAGTGGTGTGATACATAGCAACTCAACAATTCAGAATATAATTTCTGAGGCAGAAATCTTCGCTAAACACGACGTAACTGTAAATGTGTCAAGATTTCATAAAATTTAATCTCCATAAAGGATGACCGACTGCAAAAACCCACTCCACCAGAAACATTTTCATGTTTTATTGTATCCAGACTATACAGGAACAAGGTTATCCCTTGAGTAGATGGTTTACAAATGCATCCTTCCAAATTACTGTAGAATTTTGAAATTCTTAACTATTCAACATGAAATAAAGATGACCTCGATATAGCAACCTTCACACAGTACTCATGTTTTTTTGTAAATTCAGCTACATGAGACTACAACACACTACCACCCTAAATCAAAACTGTAACACCTAATATTTTTTAATAACGACATACACTTTTTTTAATTGAGTACTGCAACATTGTTAATGATGTTTTATTGCAGTAATTCAATGCATCTTTAATTTTTTTCAATTATAAATGGTTGTTTAATAAATAAATATTTAATTGCAGTAAATTAATGTTTTGCCAACACAAATACATAATGCACATTGTAAAGGCGTTGTAGTCTCACGGAATAATAAATGAATTGAACTGAATTGACTTGCTCGCCTCGTTTGATTCACCTCGGCCCTCACTATGGCACGCGTTCATTTCATTTTCGTGTGCAAACGTTTAACGAGCGTGCTTTCGCCAAAGTTTATTACTTTTCTGTCGGCAATTGTAGATCGTGGTCATTCTGACAAGGGTAGCAGCACCATACACGATCGCATATGTGTACATTTGCTAATTGCGAACGGCAGGCAATCAAGTTACGTTTGGTGTTTACATCCACGCTACATAGAACTCTGTTTTCGTTTTTCAACTCGTTAATTATTTTCGCAGACATCAACCATAGGTGAAACATTTGTTCACGCACTGTTATACGTTTAAATTAAAATTCCTACTTGAATAATGCACACACATTTGCAGTATTTGCTGACTTAACAAAGCTAAGCAAAATTCGTGGAAATGAAAAAAAAAAAAATTCAAGTTAATTTCCTTTTCTGGTTTCGTGAGATTGAGATTCTTTGCGCAGCCAGACTGCTGTGGCAAAAGCAATTTTGCTACAGTCTGTTGTATCTGAAGCGCAAACGTCAATTTATGAAGTAATTGCTTCCTTTGGCGTTTATGCACAGCGGTTTGGTTTGATTACGTCTTCATTAAGGAGGCAGACCACGTGTCACTGAGTGTGACGTCACGTGGAAAGCATTCAAAGATACCAGCGTGAGTTGTAATGTCAAAGTTGTAAAAACGAAGCTGTAATACGGGAAATACTTTAAAAGCACTCAAAACTAACACACCATTTTATAATCCGTTGGCGGTTAACCAAGCAATTCTGAAATGAACCTTTGAAATATGTCACTATTCCTACTTGCATAAATGTTAACACGAACACTGAGCGGCATGCGCCCAATAAAGTTGGTAACGACAGAGGGAAAAGTAGTACCATGTCGTAAATTTGAATTAAAATTGTTAGGTATACATTTTAAAATACTGAAACCATTTATTTTGCGTTCTGCTTTTTTATGCATATAAGTGTGGGAACTAATCACTTTGTAAAATAATTATTTTTCAAAATAAGTTTACAGTTTCACTTGAACGACGCATGAATACAATGACGATGCCCATGGCAACGTTAACTGTGCATATCGTGGAAGAATACACAATGTGCATACAAGTAGATCTCAAGCAGGGCTTTCAGAAGTGCTCACTTTACCATGTACTGCTTAAAGGACAAAATAGGTAATTACACAGAACTAAAATGGCGACGCGGTTCTTCTGGTGTGGACGTACCCATTCTATGATTGGCTAAGTGATGCTCTGGGACGGATATTGTGTCTGAATGGCCGCTGTGCGCTGCCGGAGATTCCTTATTGGCTGGGTTACCAGTTGGCGAGTCAGATATCAGGCGCCGATTGGAGAAAGGCGTTCCGAAATGTTGCTGGCCAGTGACGCCATTGCTGGCTCACGGTATAAGCGGCTGTTTCGCTCCTGTGTTCCCAAGTGTTCTGTGATACAGTCCATTCACGGTTACTTACAACTTTCCTGAAGCGCTGATAAAGTTCTACTTTGAGGATATCCCTCCGCCTCATGCAGACAAACCTTAACCAAGTCTGCAAAATTACATAAAAAAAACAACGCACCGCATCCGTTCGCACTCAGTTTAATAATATATTGCATTAGAAATATTTCTTACAAGACATTACTGACACACATCCTCGTATTTTTTCTCTATTTTTATTGATATTAATAATTATGATAGAAATAATAAAATTCACAGATAAAATATTAGTTAAAGTTTAATGCAACAAAAAAGGTACTTTCATGCTAACACAAGAATAAAACGCTTGTGAAACGTGACTACAACAATGCACTTCATACGTGGGGTGACTTTTCTAAGGTTTGATTAAAAAATTGTGAAGAAAACGTGAATAGACCATATCAATCACTGTTCATAAATATACACACACACTTGTTACGGCAAGGAGGAGAGTAATGGCTCGGGCCCCATTAGCATTTATTTTCTTTTTTGTAGAGAACAGTATTTTTCAACCATTTAACTTGAAATAGGCTGGTTATATTTGCTTCCGGTCTAAAGCCGCATCACGGTTGTTGAAAAAACTGACGTTTTGTCAATAATTCCAGCAGACATCTTCATGGGCTCGCAAAAATGAATGGGGGCTGCGGTGGTGTATTTGTTAGACTACTCGCCTTCCACCTAGGTGAATCGGGTTCGATTCCCGACGGGGTCGCCCCCGGATTTTCGCATGTGGGAATCGTGCCGGACGATGTCGCTGGTCAGCGGGTTTTCTCGGGGATCCCCCGTTTTGCCAGCCCTTTCATTCCGGCGCTGCTCCATACTCACCTCAATCACCCTAATCGGCTCTCAAGACCTCACTGTTAAGAGTCGCCCGAATCTCTTCACTCCCTCATTCTCATTTTCATATACATGTTTCAACACCAACAAAGTAAAATAAAGAAACCTAATAATAAATACATAATAATTTATACTTCGATAGACTGTGCTAAAAGTTTTCCGACATCAAACTGTGCTAAAAGAAATTTCTTGATAAAGATTTTGCGATACTTCAATATAAATAAAGTTATTTTTATACAAAAATAACACATTAAAGTAAGTGCCTAAAGTTTTGGTTGCAAAATCTGCGACATGTAACGCAGCAAGTTACCTGGTTCACTCGTAATGCTACTTATTTTTTTAAGTAAGTCAATTTTATACATTTGTGGCCAGTCCAATTCCTTAAAAATACTTGTCACTGCAAACAGTGATCTCTACTTTTTTTTTCCTGCGCGCAACTCGCTTTTCGGCTGAAATGAAAAACAGAATCCACTTGCATGTTTCCCGAAACAGGATCAACTCTCTCTGTTTGTGTTTTGAAGGAGAGGGAGATAAAGTTTCGCGTTAAGCGTGCCTGGATGCCCTACCCTCAGGACAGACCTGCCTTCTAGTTTGAATAATACAACATCTGCCAGAGAAAGAGTCTTTTTTAAGCCTCGGGTTTTTCTGGTTGGGTAGGNCCTTCTAGTTTGAATAATACAACATCTGCCAGAGAAAGAGTCTTTTTTAAGCCTCGGGTTTTTCTGGTTGGGTAGGTAGCTCAAGAGAAAATTCAACAACCCACATTCAGTTCACAATATAATTTCTGTGTGTATTTGTGTTTTTATATTTTGTAATTAGGTCTTTGTATACATATATGTAAACATATAATATATGTACACATCACGGAGATATATATTCAGTTTACGGTTAATTGAACATCTATAATATATCATTAAAAATATAAATTCGTTCCATAACTGCACATAGTTTTGTGTAAATTTTGACGTAGGCTAGAATTGACAACAAATTGTACTGGAAGTGAAATTTATTGAATCTACTCGCAATAACTTATTGTAAATGGGTTTGTTTTTACTTGATGTCAGAATTATTGTTGGGAAAACTTGTTTATCTTAGTAAAGATTTAGAAAACCTCGCGGATTGACGCGTGGTAACGAGTCATTCGGGTCCACGAAAATGTAAATTTTCACTGAGAATCAGGGCGTGTTCTAATTTGTTTTGAGTTTCGTTTTTCGTAATTTGTATTTAGCATTTTGCAAGGTTTAGTCGGAGCACCACGACATTCAACTGTCTGGCATGCCATGCTACTATTATTTTGGTGTTACCATGATTCCAAAACTAGAAGTACAAAAAATTTTAAAATAGCTAGATTTGGGCGTCTCTCAACATCGAGGACTTGAGAACCTATGAGAGGGAAGTGAGGTGAGAATGGAGCAGCGCTGGACGCAAGGCTAACCGCTCAGCCACCGCGGCCCTTGCACGAAAATGTGTGTTATTTTAATGTACAAACCAACAAAAAAAAGTGGCTTAACGTCTCAACAGCGCGGTGATTAGTGTTGGGGTAGGTTACTCAGAGGAGCAGGAACGGGGAACGAATCGGCCATGGCCTGTAGTGACGAGCCATTCCAGCATTCGCCTGGAGCGATTTCAGGAAACCATGATAAACCGAAATACGAATGGCCGGACCGAGAATTGAACCCGGGTCGTCCTGAATACGAGTCCAGCGTGTTACCACTGCGTCACATAGCTCGGTCTGAGCGGTGAGAGTTATACGACGTACAAACGTTCAGACTAATATTCAAGTCCCTCTCCGAAGCAAAACTTTTTAATGTTATTAATTACTTTTTCATAAACTTTTTAACGCCTGTCCAACAAAAACTAAACTTATTTTCGTTCTCTTTATGCACCAGAAATACCCAAAAGCATAGTATAGGCTGTTGTCGGTAAAGTGAGTATTTTTAAGGTCGTGCTTTAAAGATCATTCAAATCATTTTGGCAATTGTTACGAGAACTAAATTTCCGTGTGACCAATTAACACAGTATGTACATTTTAAGCTCTCAACAGTTAACGTTTGATGCCACAATAAAATATAATTGTTTGATTATAATGCTTGCTGGGAAGGTCTTTAAAAGTGCTACTTTACCGTAGCACGCAGTGCTTAATCAGACGCGATGCTCGTTCAGAATTTAGAGTGCAGATGATAAACTTAGTACGAATGCAAGTGAATACTTTGATATAGTCTATTCTCAGTTTCTTCGTACTTTTCGAATCAAACCTTTGAAAAATCACTCCATGGAAGATGTAGTTGGTAATTTTGCTATTTATGTCGTGTATCACAAGCTTTATATACACTGAAGAGCAAAAAAAACTGGTACACCTCCCCCGAGCACGCAGAAGTGCTGCAAGACGACGAGGCATGGACTTGACTAATGTCTGAAGGTATGCAGGAGGCAATTCACACCATGAATCTTGCAGGGCAGTCCACAAATCCAATTTACGCCAATTTGAGAAAGGGTTGCACGTCTGTCACGTTTAATGATTCTCTCGTCAGTCGTCGTTTGTCCCGTTCTTTCACGATCTTTTTCCGGCTGCAGCGATGTCGAAGATGTGATGTTTTACCGGATTCCCGATATTCACGGTACATTCGTGAAATGGTCGTACGCGAAAATCCAAATTTTATCGCTACCTTCGAGATGCTATGTCCCATCTCTCGTGCACCGACTATAACACCACGTTCAAACTCACTTAAATCTTGATAACCTGCCATTTTAGCAGCAGTAACCGATCTAGCTGCCGACCGCATCGTGTTACTCTGATTGGTTCCATACCTCTGTTATTTGCATACGCACATCTATACCAGTTTTTTTGGCTCTTCAGTGTAATTGTGTTAACTTAAAAGTACCTCAGCTGTGGTTAAATTAAACTTTTATAATGTATATAAAAATAAGTAATATTTAATTTATAATTAATATGAATAAAAACAGGGAGAAAAATAGGCGTGTTTGGTAATGCCTAGGAAGAAATAGTGGCTATGCAGAATTTTATTACACTGAATGTGCACGAATGTTGTGCGTTGTCTATTTGGTGTAATTTTTTGTAGACTCTGTTTGCATGAGGTGGAGGAATATCCTGGAAGTATAACTTTAACAGGGCTCTAGATTAAATTAACCGTGAATGGACTAAAGTCTGAAAAAAAAAACCTCCCCCTTATCGTTTCTGCCATCTTCCTTGCGGAATTTATGTAAACTTAGTGTCTGGGCCTGATAGATAGGGATTCCATCTACAATTTCAAAGAGTCTTCTAGGATTGCCGCTGATGGGAAATTTTTTCGTGAACATATTGCCCCGGAGGGCCATGACGCCTTGAAGTTTGTGGCCAACACAGTGAACAGAGCTGAGCCTGGGGCTCCATACTGTGAGCCTACAGCAAATTTACGGAAAGATGTGGGTGTACCCATTCGCTGAAGAGTTCCGCATGGCACTGGAACGCTTATACTGCGAGCTCCTGCCTCATGCAATTTAACATAGTGACAGATCAAAAATACGCAAAGCCTTGTAATATAAATAATTTAAAATAAATGTGAAAACACCTCTGTTTAGAAATTTTTAAGTAGCAAAAAGTTAAAATTTAAAAAACCTCATTTTTGCAGTAGGTTAGTTTGTATAGTCTATTCTCGGTTTCTTCACAATTTTTGAATCAAACCTTTCAAACATCAACCCATATATAATGTGTTTGGTCGTTTGCTATATATGTCGTGTATCACAAGCAAGTATCTTCTTTTAGGGTAAATGAAACTTACAATATTTAATTTATAACTAACTTGAATATAAACACAAGGATCAAATGGGCGTGTTGGTAATGCCTAGTAAGAAATAGTTCACATGAAAAATATTATTAAACTGAGTGATGTGCACAAATACGGTGCGTTGTCCCGTTTGTCTTATTTTCTAGACTTTCTTAAGCTTGGTTAGCTTGAGGCGTAGGAATAGCCTTAAAAAATAACTTAAGCAGGGCTTCAGAAAAGTCAGAAAAAACAACGAATGAACCAGAACCTGCTGAATGCAATGGAGTTGACATAGTTGTGTGATTTAACTTCCGTAAGCGGCTAGAATATCTGTGGCTAAGCACCCGTCATTAACAGCTATTTTTTGATAAAGGAAAATGTTGAGAGTTTGCGTAAACTAGAAATGAATATATATTTTTTACCGNGAAATGAATATATATTTTGTACCGAGCTCGCCAGTTATGGCTGAAAAACGAAGGATATAAATTGTACCGTTTCTCTCTTCCTACAAATGATAAATAAGGACACAGCTGTTGCTGCCATTCTTGAAATTTAATTACTCGGATTACAGTTAGCGATGAAAATTTAATGGCTTGGTTCAAACCAATTTTACAGTCATATAAAAATAATGGCCGTACAAATGAATTCTGAAGTGGCGTACTTCACAAAATGTATATCCCTTTATTTCTCTCTTTTGGGCACTTGTTCTCTGTATCCCTTCTCGTTACACTCTTTTTACCCTCTTTTTCACTTAATTGTGTGGTGTTATGAGCGTTTCAGAAAGTAATAACAAAAATAAAGATATTTAAGTTATTCATTTCTTTAGCAATTCACAAAGAATAATACTTTTATTCGAAAAGAAATTTGTAATCGTTTTAGACGTATTTACAAATAAATTAAAATTTCGTTTTATGAAGAATAAAATTAATATCCCTTGACCTAAAGCTAAACGAAATTAATGCAAAAACAGATGTTCTACAAAATATAAATCAAAAGCTTGTAATTTGGATAATTTTAGACGACATTAGCGCACTTCAGTACTCCGCGAAGTCGTCTTCTACATCAGCGACAACCTGCAAGTCTATTAATTGAAGAAATCACCCTGCAGCAGAATTGCGGGTTTTTCTGTACAGTTACTCACACCCGACTTGAATCGACGATCGAACTCCAACAATTCGTCAGACATTTCACGATTAAATTACATATAGCATCGTCTCTAAATTTCAATCAATCCTGTATCGTGAATAAATAGGACGATTCCCAAGCACACACTTCTTATTCCAACTCAACCTTTATTGAAAACAATGCCACTTCTAGCGAAACAAAAATGGATATCCTAGATTCATGTTTTTTCAAACACTGTCGTTATTTTATTTTAATTTCATTGAAAAGTTATTTTTGCATGGAACTAAAAGAAAGTTATCTGGTTATTATCTAAAAAGTTAATTTTCAAAGTGATATCATCACTCTTCTTAGATTTTCTGGCAAAAGCTCTTAAAATAATTGCGAAAGTCACGCGCTTGAACAGGCTAAATTTATTTTAGCTGGCAGAGTTGGCAGCAATCCGATAAGCTGGTCTACTTTGTTGGCGCAGTAATTACAATAAGTTGCCACACAAAGCTCTCGCCTTGTCTTCAGCGATACAGACTATGACTTGGTTTAAGATGTCCTCTAAACTGTAATGTAAACGACGGTCAAACTGCAAATTACATAAAAGTAAAAATATTGTTAAAATGGTTTAAAGAAGCCGTATTTGCCAATTTTGCGTTCTAAAAGCGAAACTTTGGGGGAAACAGTTCAATATTAATCGCTGAAATAACAGTGTTTATTAGCCAGAGAATTTCAGTGATTGAGCAGTGATTTTTAACTTGGCGATTAACTATACTGATCCGATTCATTGGTTTCCACGCATATAGAAAATGCAATAGCCTATTCGCGGTTTCTACGCACTTTCTGAATAAAACATTTGAAAACTTACCCCATGGATGAGTACTTGGTTGTTTTCTAAATATGACTTGTATCACAGGCGTTTTATACTTGTGTTAACATCAAAAGAGATTCATTTTGGTTAAATTGAACTTCACTTATGTTTTACCTATAAATTATAATATTTCATTAACAACTAGTATGAATTTAAACGGGGAGAAAATGTGTGTTGGTAGTGCCTAGTAAGAAACAGTTTCTATCCAAAATAATATTACAATGAGTGCGCACGACTGCGGTGCATTGTCCCTTTGGTGTAATTTTCGAGACATCGTTAAGCTTTATTTTCACGAGGCGGAGGAATATCGCGTAAATAGAGAAAGTATACAAACATCTCTTAGCACTTGATTCCAAATCAGTTTTCTAACCTGAAACTCAAACCATGCCGTTTTTGTTAGACGTGTTGGCAGAAAAGCAGTTTTGGGACGCGGAGATTGGTTGTGAGCAGCCAGCGAGATCGGCCTACCTCATCTTTAGTCTACAAGTTGTACAAGCCGCACGGA
>NQII01004926.1:2293-16506 GCA_002778355.1 Clitarchus hookeri
GGAAATTAATTTTAAACGGGAGTGTATGGCTGTGGCTAGGAGTCTTCGGATTGACTCGGAAGTGCTCGTCAGGTCTCGGTAAGCTCTGGGCCCCCTCTTTCGGCTCGACTCGGGATTGTCGAACGTACCCGAAGGTGCTCGGCAGTAAAGCCCACTAATTTTTCAATCATATATGTCTGTTTCTGGTAGCCACATTGGTTTTATGTATAGGCATAAGGTATGACAACTCGAAAAATCTTTATATATAAACTAATTTAACATAATTATTTAAATACAAAATGTATTTTAGTTTTTAATTTGTACCGAAATTGCACATGAATATTGCAGAAACATGCAAAACTTTCTCATTCTGTTACTTCATTTCTGATCTCCTCTCTTGAAGTCTAATTATTAAACGATTTCGGTATCTTCACATCATTCACTGCTTCGACTGTTTTATAGGAATAGAAACATGGTACTCAGAATTTTCTTGTTTAAATGTATGTATATATGACCAAACCAAGCCCATCATATGAGTAGCGGCCCTCTGCACAAGTATGTTATAATCATGGTATGGATCAGCATCTACTAGCACTTTTATAGGCATAGTTGTACATGGTTTACAATTTATAGTGCAAGGCCCTTGCAACTTGGAATATACGAAGTAAACTCGGGCGATAAACAGTCTTAACATTCGTGCAATTCTCTGAGATCAATACTTCGATCAATCCCAATCCTCTGCAGTCCTTTCCAATCCTCAGCAATCGACCTCATCACTCCTCGGCAATCCTCATACACAATCGTAAGCAATCCTCCTTCTCAATCCTCAACAATCTTACTATGCAATCATCAGAAATTATAACCAATCCTTAACAATCCTCCGTAATCCTCAGCAATCCTCCTCTCCAATCCTCTACAACACTCCTTCGCAACCCTCAGCAATCCTCTGCAATGGTCACCAATCCTCACCAATCCATCGATCAATCCCAATCCTTCGTCCGAACCTTCGATCAGTCTATCAACAAGCGTGTTCGGGTATTCGGAAAATATGTAGCGAGTGTTCTCAGCGTCTTCTGCCTTCTTCATGTCGCTCGTTGCAGAAAANCATGAAAAAACCGTCAGAATTTTTCTATTCCCACTAGAAAATTCATATTTTTTAAAATTATTTAGGGCTTTGAACACAGGTCCCTAGGCAGCGCTCAACAGTTACAGATTGCTTAAAACTACGTACCAATTATACATGAATGCTAAACAGAAACTAACGCACAAACTGCGCTAATAAGTTTTGAAAACTCGCGCCATTATTGGTTTTGCAAATCTCTTATACCCATTTTTTCTTCTAAAACGTCCGTTTTGACTTTATTATACATTCGTAAAACATTCTCTCATCACTGAATTAAAGCAGCAGATTTTTTTTTTCTAAGTCTGAGAGAAGATTATGTTTAATGGTTTCATGTTTAGCGTTCAGAACCATACGTTCGAATTCCGGTTCTAGCTCACCCGTGCAGTGAGCGGTTTTAACGGCGAATATTTATGTGAGAAAGTAAAGGAAATTCTAATAATATTGCACCTGTGACCTTAGATTGTAATGAAAAGAGATTTTATAAAATACAATTAATAAGGCAAAAAAAAACATTTAAAAAAAAAAAAAAAACAGTAATTTCNACATTTTTAAAATTAAAAAAAAAAAACAGTAATTTCTAGGGAACTTTCAATGTGTCAAGTCGATGCTTTTCTAGAATCTCTATTCTGCATGTATGTAAATGTGAAGTTTCACGAAACATTTTACATTGAATTTACGTTTCTCTGTTTGTGACGTATGTCTTTTTAGACTGAGTGCACCTTAGTTTTCCTGCGAGTGTGTGTGTGTTTGTGTTACAGACCGCTCGAGAACACTAGTTTGAGATAATCTTCCACAGAATAACTTCACGTGTATATTGCGGTGCAAATGCACGTTCCGTAGGAGAATTAAAACCGCAGAAGCCATTTCCTCGCTGTTTAAACTGCGAGAATGTATGAACTTTCAGTTGTTTGCCCGGCGAATAAATACCTTCGAGGCGCAAATAGTTTCCCAGCTGCTAAGAGCGCTCTTTCTGGGTGCACGTGTTTGCACATCCATCCCATTGCTGTGGTAAACTTTATGTAGGCCTGCCCCTCGGTGTTGCCAACTGTAGCTGAATCAGGCTACATGTTCCCTTCTTCACTCGTGCAGTTTAACAAGCCCGTCCTTGCGTTTCCTCCGCGCCTTCGTCCATTTGCTTTTCACTCATGTGCAACTAATGACTGGTTGCTCTAACTACAACAGATCAAACTACCATGTATTTTAATCCCAGACCAGTATCGAGGTTTCAATTTAAATATTCTGCAACAAAGAAATGTTACCATTGTGCAGTAAATTATTTATGAAACAAAGTTACCGTCCATGCTTTCTCAGTACGGAAATAACGTATAACAATTTTGAAACAACTGAGAATAAAATATACTTTCCAACAGCAGCACTACTGTGGGGTGGCTAAAAGACTGGCTGCTTCGAGTGCACCATATCCAGGGGTGGCCAAATCAAAATAGTCTAAAATACTAATTTTTTCATTTGAAATGTTGACTTTCAGGAGCATTGTTATATACATACCTAAGTGNAGCAGTAGCACTACTGTGGGGTGGCTAAAAGACTGGCTGCTTCGAGTGCACCATATCCAGGGGTGGCCAAATTAAAATAGTCTAAAATACTAATTTTTTCATTTGAAATGTTGACTTTCAGGAGCATTGTTATATACATACCTAAGTTTTATTTTTACTTACGTTTTCAAAATAAACAGCATACCTTTGAAATTCAAAAACAATAATGTGAGCTCTTGCTCAAACTCATTATCCTGTAACCATATCAACATAGATTACCAAAGTTGGCAACACTTTCAGTTTGACTTCAATTATCAGCATGCTCGAGGCAGTTTTGAATATCACTGCTTTCTCTTAGGACTCCAGTGATATAATGAAGGGCTTCGCAGTAAACGGAAAATGGGGAAGAGTGCGCATGCCACCTGCGTGGAAATAATTCCTACGTCGCTACTTTAAGTGGCTCTTTGTCATTTATATGTAACCAGAATTTTCTTTCGGACTTAGGAAAAATATCTGCTGTTTCTTACCTAGTGAAAGGAGAACGTTTCAGGAATGTATAATAAATGCAGGATGCGAGTTTTAGCCAAGAGATATAGGAATCAGAGTGAGATAAGTGGCTTGCAATTCGATTAATGACCCGAGTTTTGGAAACCATTTTAGAGAGGTTCGCGTGCGAATTTCTGACTTATTTCGTACTCCTGATATCAATATTTAAGCCATGTACATCGGTTAAGATACGACGTATGGTTTTGAGTGCTAAACCTGAAACCATTAAACATAATCTTCTCTCAGACTTAGAAAAAAAATCTGCTTCTTTAATTTAGTGATGAGAGAATGTTTTACGAATGTATAATAAAGTCGAAACGGACGTTTTAGAAGAAAATATGGGTATAAGAGATTTGCAAATCGATTAATGGCGCGAGTTTTCAAAACTTATTAGCGCAGTTTGTGGNAAGAAAATATGGGTATAAGAGATTTGCAAATCGATTAATGGCGCGAGTTTTCAAAACTTATTAGCGCAGTTTGTGGGTTAGTTTCTGTTTAGCATTCGTGTGCAATTGGTACATATTTTAAAGCAATCTGTAACTGTTAAGTGCTGCGTAGGGACCTGAGTTCAAAGCCCTAAATAATTTTAAAAAATATGAATTTTCTAGTGGGAATAGAAAAATTCTGACGGTTTTTTCATGTNGTTCAAAGCCCTAAATAATTTTAAAAAATATGAATTTTCTAGTGGGAATAGAAAAATTCTGACGGTTTTTTCATGTGATGGAGAATGTATATTTAGGGATGTGATACACACACACTGATACCTTAGTTTATGTTCATAAGAGGTCAATTTTCTCGAAGCTCTGAACCCCCCGCCACATTTTCTGCAACGAGTGACATGAAGAAGGCTACACACTCGCTACATATTTTCCGAATACCAGAACACACTTGTTGATAGACTCAGATGTTTGATTGCCTTGCAAAAATGTGGAGATTTCTCGCTCATTTACTATATATAATCAATCATGAGTTAACTAAAGGTCAGGGTTTATATCTCATGATGTGATGAACTGCTTTCCTCTGAAATAACTTTCTGGTCAAGTCAAGATGGGAATGGGAGATAAGAGAAAGATAATGGCACAGGTAAAATTGACAGTTACAAAGATCAGAGGAAAGGCACAAGTGAAACGAAAAGCAGTGACAAAAATAATAAAAGCATGCAAGGCCAAGAAAACATCTACCGGTGGACTTTTTCCACTGCTTTTGTCTGCAGTCGGGGCTCTCGGGGGCCTAATCGGAGCCACGAAAGATGTCGCCCGAGCCGTCAACACAGCGTCGAACGAACGGAAGCAGTTACCCGAGTCACAAAGACACAATTCAAATATGGAAGCTATCGCCATGGGTAAAAAATGGCCAAGGCCTCTGCCTAAGACCATACCCAGTAGGAGGCGGAAGTGTGCAAAAACAACATAGCAGGAAGAGGCGTTGATGAGATCTCTACCGAAACGACAGCACACAAACGTGGATTTGGAACTGTTTGCTTGCAAATTGGAAATACAACATTTCAGGGGAGTGTTTATGAGAGATACTTTTCCCCCTAAACCCAAGAGAGACGAATGTGCAATAATTAATCTGGACATTACATCTTGGCCCGATATACACTGGGTAGCTTACGTAAGAAGGGATAAACATTCAGACGTTTATGATAGTTTTGGTAATTTTCGTCCTCCAACCGAACTGCGATGGTACCTCATATATACCAAACTAATTTACAATTACTAATTGGAGCAGCTGGCCTAACACATGGAACTGTGGACATTTGTGTCTNCATATATACCAAACTAATTTACAATTACTAATTGGAGCAGCTGGCCTAACACATGGAACTGTGGACATTTGTGTCTTCGCTTCTTGGTTCGCTCGTAAAAGTCATTGTATAAAATTGCTATACATCATGAGGATAAATGTTGATAAAGCTTACCTTGATGGGTCGTACTACCAAGCTGCATGCGGTATTTTTTCCACCACCTGACCTGGAGAGGGAATGGTGCATAGACCTTGTCGATTTTCAAACCTACAATGCGATACCGAACATCGATAAAAAAAAACTGCAAGCTGTACCTCGTAAAAATTGGTAATGTTTCCCATGAGCTGTCGTTGCCCATAGGCTCTTATGNCATATATACCAAACTAATTTACAATTACTAATTGGAGCAGCTGGCCTAACACATGGAACTGTGGACATTTGTGTCATCGCTTCTTGGTTCGCTCGTAAAAGTCATTGTATAAAATTGCTATACATCATGAGGAAACTGTCAGTCATGTTGATAAAGCTTACCTTGATGGGTCGTAGTACCAAGCTGCATGCGGTATTTTTTCCACCACCTGACCTGGAGAGGGAATGGTGCATAGACCTTGTCGATTTTCAAACCTACAATGCGATACCGAACATCGATGAAAAAAAACTGCAAGCTGTACCTCGTAAAAATTGGTAATGTTTCCCATGAGCTGTCGTTGCCCATAGGCTCTTATGNAAAAAAAACTGCAAGCTGTACCTCGTAAAAATTGGTAATGTTTCCCATGAGCTGTCGTTGCCCATAGGCTCTTATGAAATAGACGACATTGCAAGGTACATTTAAGATTCGTTGTCTCCCGACACAGAATTTGAAGTATGCGGGAATCCCAATACTCTGAAGAGTGTTATGAGATGCAGTGAATATATCGACTTTACAAAACCGGATACTATCAGTACGATGCTGGGGTTCAAGCCATCCGTCTACGAAGCTGGCAAAACAGACGACTCGTCGCGGCCCGTATACATTTTGCCGGCCAATGTGATATGAATAAACTGCAATTTGGCCAGTGGCACATACATCAATGGCAGGCCAAGAAATACACTGCACGAATTTTTGCCTATGGTCCGTCCAGGTTTTAAACTGGTCATAGCACCGCAAAGTATCATTTACATTCTGGTCGTTGAGAAGAGAGCAGACGAGATGGCCTTGTCAGTCGTCGACCAGCACGGAGAGTTGGTTAACTTTCGAAATGAAGAAATCACCCTGTGCCTGCATTTGAGAGTATGTGAACAACATTTACGTCGGTCAGAAACAATAAGATAAAATGTCGTGCAAAACCTGCAATCAGTACGCCACATTAAGGAGTTAACACATGCTAGCGAGATTTTTCTCCGTAGTCTCGGCTTCAAAGTCAATCGTCATGGAAGTTTACCTAAACATTGAATAGCCGGTCGTTTTTGAAGACAGTGTAACGAAGGTGGAACTTGCATGCATACCAGCCATTCCTGATCGGACCATACACACCACCATCGGAAGTTCGGATAGCGGTCCAACACCAAGATATCTGCTCTCTTCCTTGCTAGTCTTTCCTGCGAATTAGGGGGTCTCTAACGAAAGAAGATGGGTCCGACCTGGCATCGACGAAAATAATGAGCAATGGAATTCTTCACCTAACCGATCGCATCACGTATTTTCTCAATTGTGTTGAGGTGGACCAGTCGTTAGATGTGGGCATAACCTCAACGATCAAAAGTTATCTTTCACTCACACCAAATGATCTGTCTGCAATCAAGATGGCAGGCTGGGGAATCGAAGATGACTACCATGTTCCTATATACTCTGGAGGCAAGTTCGAAATGTGCATACCGCTCTCCTTGCTATTGGGATTTGCCGAAGACTGCAGACGAATTATCTTAAATTCGAAGCAGGAACAGGTGCTGCTTCTAACTAATACACATGCAGACGCCATAGTGGGTGCGGGAGAAAACCTGTAAACCGTGAAACTGAGACTACAGTCTATCGAATTGATGCTGCCTCATGTACAGTTGAGCACTGTAGAATGCATACTAATGTTAAAGAAGGTGGAATATGGCAAAAACATCGATTTGGCTTTCAGGTCGTGGAGTATCGATACATGTCCCAGATTGCCAGCAAGAAAGAGCATCACCTGGATGTTGAAGTCCAGCTTTGCTTCTGAGAAACAGAGGTACATCATCGTTGGGCTACAGACCGGAAGACAGCACAATGCGAAAGTGAGCCATTTGCAGTTCAACACATGTCAAATAGAAAATTTGAAAATATTTTCGAATAGAGAAAGCTATACATATGTGGACATGGAAACGAACTTTGAAAATGGGCAGATCCTGCTAGTATATAAGATGTAGGCTCAATTACAAAGTGCATATTATGAACGCACCCAATCGATTATAATGGTCCTAATATTTTCAAGAGTTTGGCCCCACTCATGGTATTCGATGTGAGTAAACAGGACAAGCGTATTACCTCCAATGTAATCGGCTGCAGGATCGAATTCACGACACATGGAAATATTCCCATCAACATGTTCACATTCTGCCTGATACTTCACAACCGGCTTGTATCGTACAATTGCCGAGATACGACCATCAAAATACTGTTGTGAGTGCAGCTGAGAATATGTAAATACAACTGTTCACATACTATACCTGTTCAGTCGTCTTCGAGCATAGACAGCAACAGGATTTACTATATTCTGCAGGGTTTCCAGAGTCAAAATGTCTTCGTGCTCAAGGAGATCGTCGTACGATGACGATGGCAAAACACGTACCCAGCAACTTTCGGACTTCATACCCCTGGAAACTGTTGGACGAGAAGAGCAAGAAAGCAAACACCTGGCTGAGCATGTACTACCATGGACTGGAATGGGACGAAGGCAAGATTCCATACCATCAGATGGGAAATGTCCTGCGCGACTTGCTGATGCAGTACTTGAAGGCCCCGATTTTTTGTAGCTGGACCTGAGCAGAAAAAATGACTTAGCGACTTGTGTAAATTTTAAGTGGAGATTATGGATGTGCAGGCCGAGTATGGATGTCCTTCACTTTGCAAACTGTTAAAAATGTATGTTGAGTCGCATCGTCATGTCTGCGACAGGTCAGAACATGACTGGGCCTGCGCACTGAAGAATGTGCAGCTGCTGCGTAAATGGTGCTCCTCATCCTTCGACAAGGAATATACTGCAGTCAACCCGACATCAGTTCCGAAGAACAGTTAAGAAGAAACAGGAACTGAGACTGAGTTTTTTTTTGTGTTATGGCATTTATGTATTTATCTGTATAATAAACTGTGTGTGCAAAACCAATTTAATGTTGTGTATTTTTACCCTAACTTTTGAGACTATAATTTTCACCCTTAAAAAAAATCAACATACTTCTTATGCTACATAACCTATTTATATATTGGGGTAATACTGATGTAGGTTGAATTCGCATAGATGAACATGGGAATGTACACATATCTTTCGGTTGATACAAGGCAGTGTGTCGGTTGGAAGGGAGATGNGGGGGAGATAAAAATTGTGGATAAGGGGTTGCAGTTAGAATAAATAATGTAACCTTGTGGTGGATATCCAGTTTGTCGAAGGAAGAGTTAGGATCGATTAATATAGCTTGTATAGTCAACGACATATTATGTATCTGCAATGCATTCGGACACACGAGAGCTAATGGTATCTATGGCAGTACCATAGACTTCTTCAAGCGGCATGCATATGGTAGCATCGCCATCGACCTATTCGGATGGGCTGACTGCAGAAGCACAGATATCATCTGCTATGGGCATGGTAGCAATGCCACCATCGACTTCTTGGCCCATACCACTAACTTCTTAGGTCTTATTTTCATCCTCGTCAGTCATATTATCTACCTTTTCGACTAAGGCACCCATGTTTCTACCGGAATTTCCAGGGTCTTCTGGAATGTTTGGCACAGTGCCTGCAGAAGTGCCTACCAGTTCTTCAGCTACTACAACTGTATCGCTTACTGAACGGTCGACCTCTGTTACAGAGACAACTGTATGGTCAACCACCTCTGCTGAACCATTCCGACATTATAATTGTCGCTTCTGTGTAAAGGCCTCTATTAACAGCAGCAGCGCCCGTCGACATGAGAAGCATGGCTGTACAAAGAGCCCCACCCAAATAAAGTACACATGTTCGAAGTGTGGTGTGTCGATTATACTAATTAATGGTCTAAGGGTGCAAATGAATATGTGCTAGGGGCTTCCTCCAATTAACGTAGAGGATGGACCTTAACAGCTCTCGACATATGTTGACCTTCCGGACTTTATCAAACACAAATGCGCCATAATCAATTCCCACAACTGTGACAACAAATGTTTCAAGTGGTCAGTGTTGGCCGGATTTGATAAGTCATCACACCCACAGCATGTGGACCAGAGGTATGTCGAGACAGCAAATAAGGTGTCTTTGAGAACAACAACCCTGGTGTGTCTGTAAATGTGTACTCGCTGAATGCTAGGGAAAAAGTGTTGCCAACATGTATGACTGAGAACGAGAAACTTGAGCATAACGATCTTATGATGGTGAAGGATGAAACAAAGATTATTTCTAATGGTTGTTATATAAAAAAATTTTCACGACTGGTGCGATTGCAGATTACTTCGCATGGGTACAAAGTTCATGTCTGCAAACAGTGTTTTAAGCATTATACCGATTACCCATGGAAATCAGGACTCACTGGGGAACAATGCATGGCAATACACAAAACAAAGTGTAAAAGATTTTTTTTCAATGTGTATTTATGTTTTTTCATTTTGAACATTTTCAAATAAAATAAGTTTTTAAAATAATATTTTGTGTTTGATTTATTTTAAAATACCCTTGCTTTGTATAAAAATATTTTTTATGAATATTATTACACAATAAAAAATTTTGTGTGACACAATTTGTGTACATTGCGGGAATGGCCAATGTCACCATTCGGCACAACCCGATAGCAGGCTCCATTATAGATAAATTAGCCATAGTTAAACATTGAAAATATAATCCAGTATGGAGGGCGCTGACAGCACAAACTATACTTTAAAAACATAAACAATTATGGCTGCCACCTGGTGACTAAATTGCCAGCTCGCATGGTGACGAGATCGATTATTAATACACTAGTGCTACCTAAGTGATGTAAAAGTAAACATATTAAATCCAAGATGGCCACCTCAGCAATGTATAAACAATTGACAAACGAAAAACCACTAAGATGGCTGCATACGACGGAATAAGAATATGTGAGTGGGAGAGAGGGGGTCAGTCGTCTGCCAGGCATGGTACTGGGGAAACCTCCGGAAATGTAAGATTATTTTTAATAAATTTCTAAATAGTATGTTTGTAGTAATACATTTAAAAACATTTTTTATAATATTTCATAATTTTTTTTTAAATAATTTGTAAATAATTTTTTTTAGGACTTTTGGATTTTTTGGATTTTCAAGGTTAAAGGTCATTGGGGTCAAGGTCAAAGGTTAAGGACACATGCATCCAGCATGGTGGACAAGATGGCCGGCGGGAGACAGGAATGATCGAGAATGTACAGCTCCGAGCTCAAATCCCGGATACCAATGGCCTAGACTCATAATCATTCTACTTGTAAGCTTGGTTGGCCCTGTGGGGCCGGGTTGGGTACAGGCTGTGGTCTGGCAACCAACCTGTAATGGGTGTAAGGTGAGGGGACTGGGTGCCTGAAAGCCAGTCGTGTGGGATGGCCGAGTGTGTAGGGGGAGCCCAGAAACCGAGTACCTGGTGGGGTAGTCATGACGGCTAAGGAATGGTTGCTCCAGTTGGGCCTAACCCTGGTTACAGGCTCTAGTGGCGGTGCCCGGCGCAAGTGTAAGAGCTCGCTAGTCGAGCTCCGGTGGGAGCCGCTCATAGGAACTAGTGATCCCTGGGGCGTCTCCCTGCCGTCACGAAAAGCTTCCAACTCATCTCCATTAATGGGGCAGTGATGCGAATATATAGCCTAGCACTGCTCAAGTCCATCTCCACCTCCTCGCGGTATGGGCTGGTAACATGGGGGCCGCCCCATGGCTAACGGAGTGAGGACGATTGAAGGCGGTGACGGCCTGTCTGTGCACAGATAATCAGTCACGGCGAGGTTATGTGCAGTCTCCAGAGGCTGTATATATTCTTCGCCTTGCGGTGAAGACCCGCGAACCGAATTGCACTCCCAAACTGAGCCTTGATTTGTGGCAGGTCGGGGATGATCTCGGGGTGGCGGAGTCTCGATGAAGGGTCTGTCTGGCGTCCTGGAGGGACTGGGCTGCTCTGGGTGAAAACTCAGTGTGCATGTCTGAAAATTGTGGGTACCCAGGGGATCAGTGTGAAAGCCCCGGCTTAGGCCGTGCTGATCGCGGGTCGGACTCTGGGTGGCAGTGGTTGAACCTTCTGCTTAGAAGGAGATCTGGAGGTGGGTAATTGCCTGGAGGGCGGGCACTGCACGTATGAGACGGGTCGGTAGCCGCTGCCCTGGAAAGCAAGCGTGCCAGCTCGCTTCAGTGTCAGTTTCAAAGGGTTGGTGCTCATCAAAGAAGGATCGACGGTCTAGTCCGCCTAGTTAGAGGACTCGTTTACAAAGCGGGTTTGTAGAGTGACGATAGCACTCGGCCCCATCAAGGTGGCGCATGCGGATTCAACTCTGCATGTTGCTGTTGACAGGTGAGGTGGAACCACTCTCGGTTGGAGAACATCCACTCACTGCGATTGGAAAGGGCGTTACTCTTTCTATTGGCAGTATTCAACTACTGTCAATTAGAGCACTCANGTATTCAACTACTGTCAATTAGAGCACTGACCAAGCTCAAATCAATCAAGGTTATGGACTTAGTCCAAAGTCTGCGGGGGAGTGCGCACCAAAACAGCCTGGTGTAATAACGCTCACATTTTCTATATGTGAGCACTGACTGGAGTGACAAATAGACGTCGGATCTGAAGTAATGGGAAGCCCTGATCGCACTCCCCTTGTAATATTGCTCTGAAAGTTGTCCCCTGCAATACCTTAATGGATCAGGCACAGGGGGAGCAAGTCAAGGGTCGAACATCCGCGCCACGTGATTGGCGAAAACATGTAAGCTTGGTTTCCTATCGGGCTCAGGCACAGGAGGAGATCTGGTCAAAACCCGCTGCACTAAGTGAAGTGTAGAAAACATGTAAGCTTGGTTTGCATGAGGCGGAGGAATATCCTGGAAGTATAACTTAAACCGGGCTTCAGAAAATTTGGAAGTAACCATTAATGGACTATAGTAAGTATTCTTTCCTCATATAAAAATATTTTAGACAGCATAGTTTTTGCATTGTTGAATGTCAAAATTACATTTTAAGTGTTTTTAAAATGTACAATTAAAAAATACTATAATATTTACAGACAATTTAACATGGTGATTAAAAGTTCATGTCTTTATTATGTTTTGTTATGCTTGGTAAAATTTATTTTATAAATAATTATAAACTGTTAAAAATAAAACGAAATGCAAACATCTCTGTATTTTGAGCAATTTTAAAATTAGAAAATAATTTCATGCTGTAATTTGATATATCTCTTGGAGTAATTTATAATATTTTATTTCAAAGATAATAATTTTATTTCGGTAAGTGAGTTGGTTTTTTTATTTGTAAATCCATAAAAAAAAGTAACACTAACATTGAGATTTTGACATGCCATTACGCAAAAACCGTGCAATTAATTTTTTTAAGCCGAAGGAATTAAAAAAAAAAAAGTAATGTCTGCAAGTTAAACTGTATTTCGTGCCGATATAAAATAATGACATTTTTTGTGGTAAACGTCCGTAAGGAAGCTGCTCTCCAGTTATCTAGCTGGTATAAAGTTGGGACGTTGTCGAGTAACAATACAAGTCTTTGAGTTCGGCACACATTTACTGGCATTTCCAGACTAGCTAGAAACGAGAGAACTACATTCAGAACTTGAGGAGCCGAAGTTCTACTGGTCTGTGTAGCCCCACTTACCACAGTCCTATGGACATAGGACTTGCTAACTGCACAGAGTAGGGGAGGGGGTAGGGTTTGTGAATGAGAGGTATGGCTTGTGCTTAAACTATTTCCCGCCTCATATCATTTTATGTACTACAGTGAATCACTTTTAATATTCTCGCTGTTGCCTACTGACATCTTTATCCATTCATATCACTGTAGAACGAAGCCATGTTAAACCCGGTGCTATACGGTATTACGAAGAACACAGATTTCAACACTTAAGTTAAGAATAAATTGAAAAGTAAAATTACAACTTAATATGACGGCGCCTGAATTTAACATATTTACAAGGAGTTTGATGTAATATTACAACGTCCGTATTACAGTATTTAAAGATATTTGCAACATAAAATTACATCGCCAGTTATTTCCACAAATTTCACTGCAATGCATTAGTAAGTTGGCAGCATTCAAAGTGTCAATAACTGAAGTAAACGTGATTGATTCTACACTGCGGAAAATGGAACATGAACACCCGGGCGCAATGGTTCCACATGAATGAAGATTTCATTGATTAACTATACAAGTTGTACACGGTATATAACAATGATCACATGATCGTACACCTATAACAGAGGCTACAGAGTGTCTTGAACAACAATGTCAGTATCTTGTGTAGCCTCCTTCATCGTCGATGCAGTCATGCAGTCGGGCTTAGAGATGATCATAAATGTGTCGGATGTCATCTTGGGGATTAGTGTTCCATGCTTATTCCACCTGTTGTTGCAATTAATGGAGGTTTGTTGCCGGTATTGAAGACCGCACCAAACGTCATCCCACCGTGTCGCACACATGTTCAATAGGGGACAGGTCGGGTGATCGTGCTGGCCAGGGGAGTTGACGAACACCTTCGAGAGCGCGTTTGGTAACACTGGACGTGTGTGCAAGGTCCAACGTGTGTCCTGTCGGAAGACATCTCCTTGGCATTGTAGGAACTACAACAAAATGAGCTGGATGATGTTCTGGATGCAATATTTGTTCAGTAATGCCTAAACAAACACCAGAGGCGTACGGTCATTGTATGCTATTGCTCCCCAGAAGATGATGCCAGGAGTTGGTCCTGTATGTCACTGCCGTAAAAACTATGGTTTTTGCCGCTCTCCTGGTCGATGCCGCTTTCGCAAACGACAGTCACTGGCGCCAAGGCAGAATCTGCTATCATCACTAAACACAACTCCGCGCCATTCATCCCTCCAGTTGCGTCGTTCGCGACAGCATCCGAAGCGGGCTGCACGGGGACGAGGTGTGAGAGGAAGCCTGGCGAGTGTCACCCTTGATCGTAGCCCAGCGCCCAGCAA
>NQII01004926.1:17108-127817 GCA_002778355.1 Clitarchus hookeri
AGTAATGACTGCTCGTCTGATGCGGAGGTCCAGGCGGCAATCCATATGCCGCTGCCGTCCGGAACCAGGTCGACGAGCATGTGCACCATCGTTGGACCACCACCACCACCAGTGATGCACAGCGGACACTTCACGTCCTACGCGTTGGGCAATTCTTCTGAAGGACCATCCAGCCTCTCTCAGGCCCACATTACGGCCTCGTTCAAAGTCCGTTAATAGCACGAAGTGTAGTCGTCTATGCCATCGTGGCATGTCTACAATGCTTACTACACACAGGCCGACGCTTGAAACAACAGACTACTCTTTCACCGAGCCAACTACAGTTGTGTTGGGCTCAGCGGTGTTATGCCTAGTACGCGGTTCCTACTCTGTCCACAAAACAGCACTGTTTATCATTGCAGGTACTGTCCTCTATCAGTGCCCCATGAGCTTATGGTGTTTCTACGTTACCTCTTTAGTTGTGTTCATTTTTCATTTTCCACCAGTGTATATTAGGGCCTATGTGACGTCCGGCAAACGAACATGATTGCGACACTGTAAACCTGGAACTATGCCGGCTGACAGTCGCTCAGTAATAAACACATTTACACAGTTGCGGATCCAGACACACATTAAGACTCACCCCTACCTGGCGCACGAATTGCGGTGCAGAGTGTTTGAAATACAAGTTTGCTTAAGAACTTACTGAAAGTGCGTTCAATGTGATTAGGATATACGCTTAAAAATACATACAAAAATACGCAAGTGTCCTGCATTAATCCTTCTTACAGACTTTAAACCAATATAATAATAGGGCACCGCCGAAAGTCCCGTAAGTACACGCAGGACGACGAAAACACTGCGCGCCAGTTCAGAGCCTTGCGCTTAGCGGCGATGGCGCACTTAATGGGCGTGGCAGAGTCGCCCTTATCGCTCCCGTGCATCTCGGCCGCGAACGTGGAAAACATGTCCATGTAGACGGAAGCCTTTTTGGGGTATGCTACTTAGAGTGTGCTCTGTACGTTTCATTGTAATACAATGCTTACCGGTATGAATAATGTTTGATGCCACATATATAAGTAATTAAAGAGACAACAATTTTGCGAGATAAAAAAAATGAATACAAAACTCCATGGTCCATTTTATACTCAAGCCACAGATGTTTGTACATTGGTTGTTGTTCCAGTGAGTAGTCAGCGTCACGTCGCACATGAAGGTATATGATTCGCTACTAGTTTCCTTGCGAGTCAGCTACTGGCTTACAATCGTCTAGGAGGTGCCTAATAAACTATGATCCAATAGAAAAGATGAATTAAGTGCACGCGTGTTTCACGTCTTTCCTGTTCTGAAAACAATTTGCGAAATTTTTCTCGTCCCTAGTTATAATATTACGTTATTTACAATTGACTTGTTTTCAAGAATAATCTCATTTTATCCCGTGTAAAATCATGCTCCAAGGGAGGAGCCCAAGCTCCCTTTACCACCACTTTTTTTTTTCTCTTGGATCCACACCTTTTGTTTCTTCACACTTTTTGAATCAAACCTTTGAAAAATCACCCCATGTATGGCGTGTCTGGTTGTTCCAAAAATATGTGACGTATCACAAGCGTTTTATAATTCTGTCTACATAAAAGTGTCTTCTTGTTGATTAAATTGAACTTTTACTAATGTTTCATCTATAAATCATAATAATAAAATTGTAATTAATATTAATAAGAAAAGGGAGCGAATAGATGTGTTGGTAATGCTTGGTGAGAAATTGTTCTCATTCAATATACTATTAAATTGAATGCGGACGAGTGCGGTGCTTTGTCCCTTTGGTGTAATTAGCTAGACTTAGTTAACCTTTCTTTGCATAAGTGGAGTGGAGATATTTGGGCGGCTCTTAACATCAGGGGCTTGAGAGTCGATGATGGTGAAGCGAGGCGAGTGGGAAGCAGCATTGGAATGTAGGAGTGGGGGAAAAAGGGATATCGTCCGGCACGGTTACCACATGCGAAAATCGGGAAGCGGCCCCTACATAGGTGGGGGGCAAGCAATATAACCACTACACCACCGTGGCCCCTTATTTTTGGTTTGACTTTTAATTTTTACTTATACTTCATTTATAAATTATTATGTTCCATTTATAAATAATATGAACGAAAACAGAGATAAAATAGGTATGTTGGTAATGCCTAGTAAGAAATAGTTCTTATGCAAAATACTATTAGAGTGACTGCGCACGAATGCGGTGCGTTTTCCATTTGGTGTAGTTTTCCAGGCTCTGGTTGCACGAGGCAGAGACATCCAGGAAGTAGAACTCAAGCAGGACTTCAGACATTGGAAGTAACCGTGAATGGATTATATAGTCCATGCACGGTTACTTCCAACTTTTCTGAAACCCAGCAAAAGTTCTACTTCAGGATATTCCTCGGTCTCATACTGTTGTTATGATATCTACAATATATGTCTAGTGCTGCCATCTATGTATGTCGTTAGCAGTTAAGATTTTTTTAAAATAAAATCAGTCGTTGCTCTGTCTTTGTACGATACGTTATTTATTTTAGGTTATGGGCCGTTCGCTCTACAAAACAAAAGTTTTGCGATTTTGTTGCTTTTAAGAAGTATTTTGCNTATGGGCCGTTCGCTCTACAAAACAAAAGTTTTGCGATTTTGTTGCTTTTAAGAAGTATTTTGCAGTTACGTTTAACAAGTGTTAAAAGCAGATTACAAAAAGTGCGCGATTGAACTGTGACGTGACGGATTGTTGTATTTATCGGACTGAACAAGTTTAGTGCATCAGATTCAAAATGTCAACGAACTTTCTTGTTAACGTTCCCAAGTTAAAGGGACGTGATAATTACAACGAATGGTGTTTCGCGGCGGAGAATTTCTTAATACTCGAAGGCACGAAACATTGTGTGAAGCCAGAAGTCGATAAAGAAATAAATTCTGCAGATGACGAAAGAACCAAAGCGAAGTTGATTATGACCATCGACCCGTCTTTATACGTTCACGTAAAAAATGTTACATCTTCGAAAGAATTGTGGGCAAAGTTGAAACAATTATTCGATGATAGCGGTTTTTCACGAAGAATAAGTTTGCTACGGAATTTGATTTCGATTCGCCGAGAGAGTTGCAGTTCGATGACGTCGTATGTGACGCAGATTATCGATACAGCACAGAAACTCAGCGGAACAGGATTTGAAATTAATGATCAGTGGACAGGATCGTTACTATTAGCAGGATTGCCTGATCGTTTTTCCCCTATGATCATGGCAATTGAGCATTCAGGCATTCAAATGACGGCAGATTCTATCAAAACAAAGCTGTTGGATATGGATTTGGCAAGTCATGATGATGAGTGTGAAGTTAGCGGCGCTTTTGCGGCTCGTTCTAGGTTCAAGGGAAAGCAGAATAATTGGTCTATGGCCGGAAAGAATGATGTTGGCAACACTCAACCTTCAAAGTCAAAGTCAAATGTCAAACAGATAAAATGTTATCGATGTAAACAAACCGGCCATTATAAAAACCAGTGCACAAATAATGAAAATACCTCGTCAATGCAGAAAAATAGTACTCGAATGCAGTCAAATGCTTTTAGTGCAGTATTCCTGAGTGGAAGTTTCAACAAAGACGAGTGGTATATCGACTCAGGCGCAAGTGTACACTTAACAGCTAATCAAAGTTGGGTTATGAATGCAAAGTATGAACAAAAGGAAATTGTTGTTGCAAACAGTCAGAGTGTACCAGTAATTTGTTCCGGCGATGTTAAAATCACAACTACGACCGACAGTCACGAGTATGACATCGTAGTGGAGAACGTGTTTTGTGTACCGAGTTTGACAACGAACTTATTATCTGTTAGCCAGTTAATTGAAAAAGGCAACAGTGTATCTTTCAAGGAAGACGGTTGCTCAGTTTACAACCAGAATAATGAGTTGGTTGCTGAGGCAGTGTTGGTCAACGGAGTGTACAAAGTTAATTTGTTACAACCAGAATGTTTGGCAGCTTCAGTTGTGTCAGGAACAACTTGGCATCGCAGATTGGGACACGTTAATAAAGATTATTTAAATAAAATGAAGAATGCTGTGCAGGGTATGTCCCTTGATGAGAAGGTAGAAATAAGCAAGTCCTCATGTACTACATGTTGTGAAGGGAAACAGTGCCGGTTACCATTTAGGAGCACTGGCCAGCGCAGCAGTAATCTACTAGATATTGTGCATACAGACATCTGTGGACCTATGGAGAATGTGTCCATAGGCGGCTCGAGATACTTCTTGTTGTTTGTTGACGATTATAGTCGGATGACTTTTGTTTATTTTCTGAAACACAAGAATGAGGCTTTGAAGTATTTCAAAATTTTCAAAGCTCAAGTGGAAAATCAAACAAAGAGGACAATCAAAGTATTAAGAAGTGACAACGGGCTCGAGTACTGCAACAAAGAATTTCAAGATTACCTGAATAGTGCCGGCATGATTCATCAGAAGAGCAATCCATACACTCCAGAACAGAATGGACTGTGCGAACGATTTAATCGTACAGTAGTAGAAAAGGCAAGGTGTCTACTTTTTGATGCCAATTTAGGCAAAGAATTCTGGGGTGAAGCCACCAATACGGCAGTGTATCTGCAGAATAGAATTGTGGCAGCGACGTTGAATAATAGAACTCCGTATGAGTTGTGGACTGGCTCCAAACCAGATATTAGTCATATTAGAATTTTTGGTAGCACTGTGATGGTCCATGTACCTAAAGAAAAGCGCAAGAAGTGGGACAAGAAGGCAACTAAATGCATTCTCATAGGATATCCAGATAATGTAAAGGGATATCGGGTCTATGATCCAGAAACCAGGAAAGTATCAACCAGTAGGGACGTGATCATCATCGAGAAGGAATCAAAATCTGAAAATCTCATCGAGGTGCAAGCTGATCAGAATTTTCAGAATGTTGATTCAGTGGGGGATCGTAAGGAACCTGCTGATGATGAACAACAAGAACCTGAGTCTATACAAAATAACTCTGAAAGTTCTATAGACAGTTTCCGATATGATGATGAGTCATATGTTCCCAGTGAATATGAAGATGCAGATAGCACACTGAAGGACGAAGAGCAGGAAAGCCAAAAGTGCCTACCCAAGCGGGTAAGGAAGGTTCCTGACAGATATGGGTTCTCTAATCTGTGTGTTGACGGTCAAACATATGATGATGCGGCTGGTCTGTCTCTGCACGACGCTTTAAGTGGGCCTGAAAAGGAGCAGTGGGAGGCGGCTATGAGAGAAGAGTTACAATGTTTCAAAGACAATGATGCGTGGGAGTTGAGTGATGCTCCAGAAGACGGTAGAGTTGTACAGTGCAAGTGGGTGCTTCGTAAAAAGTATGATAGTGAAAATAAAGTCCGTTTTCGTGCGCGTTTAGTGGCAAAAGGTTTTACGCAAGTTGAAGGTGTGGACTTTACAGAAACTTTTTCTCCGGTAGTGAGACATACAACGTTGAGATTACTTTTTGCATTGTCAGTACAACTAGGATTTAAAACTACGCATCTAGATGTTACAACTGCTTTTTTGAATGGTACTCTTGAAGAAACTATTTATATGCAGATACCAAAAGGTTTTTCAGAAAAAACAGAAAATGGCCAAGTGCTTAAATTAAAAAAGGCTATTTATGGGCTGAAACAGTCTTCAAGAGCTTGGTACAAAAAAGTAGATGAATGTTTGTTAAACATGGGTTATAATAAGTCTAAAATAGAACCATGTTTGTATACAAAAATGAAAAATCAGTTGAAAACTGTAGTCACATTATTTGTCGATGACTTTTTTATTTTCTCAAATGATATTAATGAGACTAATCATTTGAAGCATGTCCTAGCAAATCAGTTCAAAATAAAAGATTTAGGAGAAATAAAAAAATGTCTAGGTGTAAATGTTACTGTTGATAAATCTCAGCAAACAATAACATTAAGTCAAAGAGATTATATTGATCAGCTGCTGTATAAATTTAATATGAGTCAATGTAAACCAGTTCGGACTCCAATGGAGACTAAGTTGAATGTATCTAACAGTGAGCATTGTGTAGGTAATTTTCCTTATCAACAGATAATTGGATGTCTTATGTATTTAACGGTTTTGACCAGACCGGATATAGCATATACAGTTGGGTATTTAAGCCAATTCAATAATTGTTATTCTAAAGAACATTGTGCATATGTTAAGCGGTTATTGAGGTATTTAAAATGTACTAGAGATTTTGGTTTAAAGTATTCTGCTAATGGTAGTTCAATATTAGAAGGATTCGCTGATGCTGATTGGGCAGGAAATGTTATTGACAGGAGGTCATATACTGGAATTTGTTTTACTTTATCTGGTTGTGTAATATCTTGGGAAACAAAGAAACAGAAAACAGTTGCTTTGTCAAGTAGTGAGGCCGAGTACATGGCGATAACAGAAGCTTGTAAAGAGGCTGTTTATTTAAGAAATTTGCAATGTGAAATTACACAAAATATGTATACTATTGATCTGTTCAATGACAATCAGAGTGCACTAAAGTTAACTATAAATCCAGTTTTTCATAAGAGAACCAAACACATCGACATAAAATATCATTTCTGTAGAGAATGTGTGGCAAATAATGTTGTAAATGTTAAGTATTTGCCTACGGCTGAAATGCCTGCTGATTTGTTCACCAAAATTTTATGTTCTGTTAAACATTATAAAATTTTAGATAAATTGGGTCACATTTAACAAATTATATTCGCATATATAACTTAGATATAGTGGGGGTGTTGTTATGATATCTACAATATATGTATAGTGCTGCCATCTACGTCTGTCGTTAGCAGTTAAGATTTTTTAAAAAATAAAATCAGTCGTTGCTCTGTCTTTGTACGATACGTTGTTTTATTTTACATACAAACAAAGCTTAACCAAGTCCAGAAAAATGCACGAAAGGGACTATACACCTCATTCGTGCGCACTCACTGTAATAATATTTTTCATAAGAACTATTTTGTACTGGGCATTGCAACTGTTTTATTCATGTTAATTATACATGAAATGTTATAATATAGATAAAATATAAGTAAAAGTTTAAATTAACCGTAATTGACGTATTTTTATGTTAAAAGAAGTATAAAATGCATGTGAAACATTGCATATTTACGAAATAACCAAACATGTAATAGATAGGGTGAATTTTCATAGGTTTGATTCAAAATTCGGAAGTAAGTGTGAATGGACTATACTGGATGTTTCAGGGGGAAAAGGATATAAGTTAAGAGGTGTTGGTATGGACCATTCTGAAGGGAAAACAACAATAAACATATGCTGTATTAGCGAAGGTGTCCAAGATACAGCTATGTGAAACTGTCAGGATTGGGACGGTATAGATCGTTACGTGGTGGATTTTATTGTGTAATTTCCCTTTACAACACATGTTCCATTATACCTCCGCCAACTTCAATACATGTTGCAGCTCATGTAGGCAGACGCTGCGTCACTGATCGGATCATGGCAAACGCCGTGAGTGTCACATATGTGTATCTCGGAGACCATTGCGAATTGACCAGATGTTTATTGATGTTTTCCCTTAAGAATCATCCGCACTACAGTGGCGTGTGGTGGAGTGTTGCAAGGTAAGCTTGCGCTTGCTCAGTGCTGCACACGCTCTGCGCACGCAGCAGGAACCAGTAACCAGAGTGGAGCCGGGAGAAACAGAATATACTGCGGTCACTCACGAGAGAGTAACGAGGCACCCATTACACACGTGCTCTGACGTCAAATGCACTGCTACGTTGAGGTGGCCGCTGTGTAAACTAGCAAACTGTTATGATTCAGTAAAGGCGGACAAGCCTAGCGAACAGCAGCGACGCGTTGGTATCCAGGCCAGGCCAAGAATCCCAAACACATTACAGCAATAATATATTACAAACCACATCAGCGAAGCGGCAGTGGAGCTCCCCTCCCGGCGACACGGTATTTGGGACAATTACGCCACCAGAAACTATATAATACGTCAACACTTTGCACGCGCGGTCTGTCAGCCTGTCTGTCTGTCTGTGGACCCACGCCGAGATGAAGCCATCAAGATTCAGCTTGGCGTGCCGCTCGTCGCCTTCCGACTCACCGCTCAGTCTACGACGATGGTATCATTCAGGTTAGTCATATACTGTAATTGATTAGGACCTCCCTCACCAACAGCTTGTAATTACTGAAACTCCTAAAAAATTGTATTAAACATCTGTTCTGTATTAATAATTAACTTCAGTTCTTCCCTCGTAATAGTATAAACCTTCCATAGTCCCTAGACACAAGTACGAAATATTAGAAACATAACAAAACGATTAGGTATAGCACAGAGCAAAGCACAGCTTACCTTGCAACACTTCCCCACACGCCGCTGCCATACTATCATATCTTAATGTACACTGAAGAGCCAAAAAAACTGGTACACCTGCCTATTACCATGTAGGGCTCCCGCGAGCAAGCAGAAGTGCCGCAAGACGACGTGGCATGGACTCGACAAATGTCTGAAGGTATGCGGGAGGCATTGAAATCTGCGCAAATTTGAGAAAGGGTTGCACATCTGTCACGTTTAATGATTCTCGTCAGTCGTTGTTTGTCCCGTTCGTTCACGATCTTTTTCCGGCCGCAGCGATGTCGAAGATTTGATGTTTTACCGGATTCCCAATATTCGCAGTACACTCGTGAAATGGTCGTACGCGAACATCCAAACTTTATTGCTACCTCGGAGTTGCTATGTCCCATCTCTCGTGCGCCGACTATAACACCACGTTCAAACTCACCTTAAATCTTGATAACCTGCCATTGTAGCAGCAGTAACCGATCTAGCAACTTTGCCAGACGCTTGTTGTCTTATATAGGCGCTGCCGACCGCATCGCGTTTCTCTGATTGGTTCCATACCTCTGTTATTTGCATACGCACGCCTATACCAGTTTTTTTTTTTGGCTCTCCAGTGTATGACCGTTTCCCCCTGAAACATGTGATATATCAAGCGTGCGAAGTGTATTGAGGTGCAATAGGAAGACGACGTAATTGGCCATGTTCCTGGTTGCAGCGGTGTACAGCACAGAGCTAACACCAGCTCACCTTGCAACAGCTCACCGTGCGCTACTGCCGGGAAGGAGGGGCAGATGAGCCGTGGGCGCCGAAGGAGCGCAAGCGAGCGGTGCTATCGACAGAGCAGCGAGCAGGAGGATGTTTACCGCGCGTGTATTTCTGCCCTCGGCTCTCTCCGCGCTGCGTTACGTTTGTCCGCGCCTCGGCCATCCCCGTCTTCGCCGCAGAGTACACAAATTTGCCCGCAGTGCAGAGTGTGCGGGAGGAAAAATAACAAGTCGGCCCACCACGCCGCCGTGGAATGGGATCACTGAACCAGTTACGAGAACTCCCCCGCCTCCCGCGGTCTTTATATAGTCTGTCGGACTTTGAACAGACTCGCGACCTGAGTCTCAGATGCAAACAAACGAGCGCCGTAGGTAGTTGCCGGTTCAAGGGGTTTACGAAATAAAAAAAAACTTAGGCGGTAGGCATTAAGGCTCCCGCCAGATAAGGTCTACACTGCCACGTGCATCAAGTGGGTCATCGCCTCTAAGCGCAAGGCTCTGAATTGGCGTGCGGTGTTCTCGTGCTGCGTGTACATGTGGGACTTTGCCGTTTTATTGAAGAAAAAAAAAGAGTCTGTAGCAAGGTTTAGTACAGGCTGCTATCTTAGTTTCGCTCTCGCCCGGGTAGCATGTTTTAAGATTCAGCTGTCTGAAAAGCAGTTTATAACGATTTCAAAAGGCTCCAAACTAAAATTTTCATAACATGTGTGATACTTTGAAAGTACCATTCCGTTCTAGTATGGCGCAAGCTTTCTTTTCGCACGTAAACATACTGGGTGCACGTTTGATAGTTTCGTCGACGAACCTGTATTCCAAACACATTGAAACGTAATTTAAATGCCAGGCAAGCCCCTTAACTAAACACTTTTAAAGTCCTGTTCATTGTCTTCTTTCAGTACATAATGTATCCTTCAGCCACGAGTAGGCCTGAAGAATATCTCCGAGCATACACACATGTACTAGTATTTCACTGGGTAATCATTGGGCACACAAAAATTTTAACAGTTATATACACGTTATTCCTATAAAGTATTTAAAACAAAACTAAATTTGTTTAAATGTCCACCGAGATCTAAAAGTAGCAGGATAGTGACTTCCAGTGGAGTAAATGCATTGGCCTGTACAAAGTCCAGAACTCATCAAAAAATAGTAAATACACTACCAAATTGTCATAGANTAATGTATCCTTCAGCCACGAGTAGGCCTGAAGAATATCTCCGAGCATACACACATGTACTAGTATTTCACTGGGAAATCATTGGGCACACAAAAATTTTAACAGTTATATACACGTTATTCCTATAAAGTATTTAAAACAAAACTAAATTTGTTTAAATGTCCACCGAGATCTAAAAGTAGCAGGATAGTGACTTCCACTGGAGTAAATGCATTGGCCTGTACAAAGTCCAGAACTCATCAAAAAATAGTAAATACACTACCAAATTGTCATAGAAGTACGATTTATGTTGCACGTGAAAGAAGAGTGAATATATTTTGTAACACTGTAAAATATTTTGCTATAATTTACTAATTAGAATGTTTTTAAAAATCAGTTATTTGAAGTCTATTTTTGATCAAAATATAAGCGTATTTCCATTCTGCATACTTCAGAAAGGACAGTAAACAAAACAAAAACATCAAATAAAACCATCATAATACCTAGAACACAGTGCACAGGACTTGTGACTAAATGATACGCAAGTAAGAACCAATAGCGTTCCCTGTATTGGCAAAGAGTCATCTACTAGACGTGAGTGCGGGTGAGTTGCATTAAGCCTCCTACCAGACGCTGGAAATGCGCCGCAGACTGTTTGAAGCACTCGTTTTTCAACGAATCTATTAGACGTGCGTCCAATGTGCTGATCTACGAAAAGAACGCACACTTCACACGAGGGCTGTCTTCATGACGTCACGCACATCAGACACACCACTTTGGAGTACTCCGAAATGGCAATAAACGGCCTTTTCAAAGCGCTGTATCTCAAAATACAGGATGATTCTAAAATCATGGGACAAACATTGAGGGGTGGTAGAGCTCAATAAAACAAACAATTATTGTATAGGAATATATGGGCGGGAGTGACGCGTTGAGGCACAAACACAAAAATAACACACGAAATGCAACACATTGTTTATTTACAACGTCGCCGCTAAATGCCTTTTACAGCAATGTTTATAATAATTGCTAAAAAAAATTGCTACCACCGACAGTAATGCAAGCTTGGTAGCGTCGGTGGAGTGATTGACGAACAGATTCAAATACGCCGGGTATTTCACGCACGCCACCATTGTCAGCCAATCACGCCATATGTAGAGGTCGCCAAGCATGCGTGACTGTTGGTGGATGCATTTCCAGTAACTGTTTTAACATTTTCTGTGCGGAATCACTCGTTAAGGATGCTGCTAATGAACATTTTATGTTTTCGTTAATGTGTTATGTTTTTGTATTTGTGCCTCAACGCGTCACTTCCGCCCATATATTTCTATACAATAATTGTTTATTTTAGTGAGCTCTACCACCCCTCAATGTTTGTCCCGTGATTTTAGAATCATCCTGTATACGCATCAGATCCATACAAAACTACTCAAGGACCCTACATAGAACATTCCTGCAGACTTTCCACCGGTAAAATAATAGGGTCATTGCTGCAAGTTCCATAGGTACCTGCACGCAGTGCGACTAGAGCACTACACGCCAATTCGCTTAGCGGCGACGGTGCTTTTGATGCGCGTGGCAGTGTCGCCCTTATCGCTCCCGCGCCTCTCGGACTCAAGCGCGGAAAAGAAGCACCAGGTAGGCGGGAGCCTTAACAAGTGAAGATGGCGCGTTGGTGTACTGTGCAATGTCAAGGAGTATACAGGTTGTGTTATACTCTGACTGCAAAATGAACACAAGGCAGATAATACTGTAGTAAGCGAATTTATTGAAAGAAACATGACACGCCCTTACATTTCCATAAATAAGTGCGCTAATTACACTGTTTACAAGAACTGTTCGAATGTTCTACCAAAACGTTCAAGATCCGGCAAGGTGTGTTGCCTACCTGTCAGGCCACTCGCCGTCTGTTTTGAAATGTCCGCATGGATTTACCAAAATCGGTTCACATGAAAGTGTTCCGAGAAGACGACCTTGTCAAACAATATGAAAGTAATGATTTATAATTTTTCTTATCGAATCGTCCACAGCTTGGTGTTACAAATTCTCATGCAAACATAAGTTGGCTTCACCTATTTACTTGACGAAGACCACGTTTTCAAAGGTATAATATGATCTGTGTTACACAAATCACTGTTCGCCGACTCGTTACTTAATCGTGATCACTTTCTGATATTTTGAACTAAAAGAATGTCATAAATAAACCTCATATTTGGGGGCGCACAGCTCCCTTAATAACCACTTAAGTCAGAAGTGATACATATGTTTCCGTCTTATATTTTCGTAAAGTATAACTCGCCAGAGTTTGTCGGTGTTGTTTAGAAATACCGCGCGTATGTGTGTTATTCAACTACGGTGTTCAATCCAAATATCTCCCAGATCGCTGAAGTTATCGAAATTTGGATTTATAATTAGTACATGGCACTACAGCACCGTCTATTTCTGTTCCGAGAAGTTATTAATTACTTAAATAACGATATCAACTTTGGTTTTCAAATGGGTATACGAGGTGTGTTCAAAAAATAAGGTGACTTGTTATTTTGTGACTTTGTCTAGATAAATATTTATGTATTCATCAATATCTATTTTGACCCCTTCAAAGTTATCCCCCTCAGATATAAAACACTTGTGCCAGCGCTTTTTGCCAATCCTTTAAGCACTTATGATATGCGCATTTTGGTAAGCCATTGAAGTCTCCCAGGTCTTTATCTCCTCAATCGTGGCAAACCTCCGTTCTTTCATGGGTCTCTTCAGTTTTGGGAACAGGCACAAGTCGCAGGGGGCCACATCCAGTGAATACGGTGGCTGAGGTATGATTACGGTGTTGCCAGTACAGATTCTTTGATCCATTGTTTGCGACAGCCAAAAATCGCCAAGTACACCAAAACACGTCTAACCTTTATATCTGTCACAAACAAACTAACGATGCAAAATGGCTGATAACGTCAACATATGTTGGGGATATGTGTACCAACATAACAATACAAACAATCGATAATCGAATGTACGTAGCCCTCGAAATTTGCAAAGTTACCTTATTTTTTTAACACACCTCGTATACTCATTTCTCCCAATAGCATAACATTAAGCGGCTAGGTCAGTGACGTGTTTATTTTGAAAATCCAACCAGCAGTTTTTGAGATAATGGGGAGTTTCCATACGTGTGTGAGTTCGACTGTACCTGTGGCGAGCTAGGTTGCGACTTCCACAGGGAGCTGTCGAGCGGAGAGTTCCCACACGTACCTCGCTGCACGCGTCGAGCGGGAGAAGCTCAGGTGTGAACCCGCTCCGCCACAGCTACAGTCAAACGCACACACCTATGAATACCCCACTGTGACGCAAAAAGTACTCGTCGGATTTTCAAAATAATCACCTCTCTGATCTCGCCACTTAATAATATGTTGCGATATTCAGAGAAATGGAAATATTCGCATTTAAGAAATCAAAGCCGATATCGATGACTCAGTACTTAATTACATTTCAGAACAGACGTAGGCGGTGTCTTACGAGCCCCGTGGTGCCGTTTACGAATTATAAATCAAAATGTCGATACTTTCAGCGGTTCCGAAGATATTTGGGGTGAACATTTTAGCTGAATAACTCTGCATATCCACAAAAATGCTCGAACTTCAATTATCTTTTGCCACTGCACATGCAAATTTTAGGCTAGAATACACTTTACGAACAAAAACCATATTTCACAAGAATTGTTTTTTTTTTTTTCATAGTTGACAAGCAATAAGTCGAAGTCAATTTCCCCCTAAAAGTACATTATATTTACATTTTTGAGAGAGCAAAAAAATAAAAAATTATTTTCAAGTTACTCCAGGTTGTTACAATTTTGTACAAAGATACTTAATATGGGATTACAATTGTCGTTAAACCCTACCCTACAGCTGTGTGTCTGTACACTAAAATTACTCTTCCCTGGCCTAACATTTCCTCCGTGTTACTATTTATGCTTTACAACCCAATTGCCCCCAAACGCACCCATCTGTATCTGTCTCGAACTCCTTCTCGCCAGAATATTAATTTTTTTAAAAGAGTATCCAGTAATATTCAAATGTTCCANGCAAGTTGACACTACGTCAGCTGCGAAGGTACGTAGAAAAGTAGCACATGTCGGCGGTCCTCCATACTCGCCTCGCTTCACTCTCACTCATGGGCTCTTAAACCCCGCTGTTGAGAGCAGCCGAAGCTCTCTCCACTCTCCAATGTCGGGTAGGCAGACGTTCTTTCCAAATGGCGGTGCGTACCGCCACATAGAGTTGCAGTGCTGGCCCGAGCAGAACTACCCTACAGTCAGAAACCATGAACACCGCCCGAGTCATGTCGCGAACAGCCGTAGGACAAAGTTGTGTGCACTTTGATAAGCGTGTAATGGACGCCGGTGAGTAGCTAGTAAGAATCGACAATGTATGAAAAACTTACAGCGTTTCAAAGAGGGCGAAATATTTCCACTACGGGCTTTACAATCCTACTTTGCGCCTGTTTAGGGAGCAGTGGGTAAGCGAAGGAAAAATACGCGCCGGGTAGTCTCTGAGTGACCGAGAATGACTGCTGTAGAGGAACGTTACATCATCCGACAGTTACGAGTTTAACCAAAATAGACCACTGTCATCCCTTAAATGGCGACTTTGTGTGCAGTCTTTGTATAGTCGGGTGGCATAGACGGCTGAGGAAATTCGTCGTCTTAAGGGTTACCTTGCCCAGCCAAATTTGATTCTTGAGTTTTCTAGCTTGCTTATGACTTCCGAAAGAACATTCTGAAAGTGTTTCTATACCCAACTAGCCATTGCCCTTAACTGCAGTACAAACAAGACAAGGGAACCTCTAACTCATAATTATGTGAAAATTTTAATTCCGTCAAAATATGGCAAAAACCAATATTGTAACATAAATACGTGCTCGTAGTTCAGTCATTATGTCCGCACTGCTGTGATCGTTAGTATCTAGTTGAATATAGTAATACTTTCTGAATATTCTCTTTAAAACACAAACAAGTTAGATAAAGCATATGTCACGGAAGGTTCCCTTAAGTGATAATTACAGGTTGGGTGTTGCTGATGAGAAATGTTCTGGATTACCGAGAGGCAGTACCCAGATAACAAGTCAGGACTTCAATGGTGTGCGACACACCGCACAGAACCGATGACGTTAAACTTAGGAGAGTGAGGGAGACAATCTCCTCCTGGTCTTCCCTGGTAGTTACTATAGACTAAAGATGAGGTAGAGCGATCTCGCTGGCTGCGCACAACCAGTCTTCGTGTCCCAACATTGAACTGCTTTTCTGCCAACACGTCTAGCGAAAAAGGAATATATTGGACTTGCGTTAAAACACTGGTTAGTAAAAAAGTGCTTTGGATTGTTTCTATACCTCCTCTAACCAGTTTGTAATTCAGTTTGGTTAAACTTAAATTAATAAAAGTATTTTATTCATATAAATGTGGTTGTCTTCTCAATAATAAATATATAAAAACAAACGCGTTCATCATTGTTGACCATGTGACTTTGACAGTTGTGTTTCTTGGGGTAGGTCAATGTTGGGCACAAGTGCAGAAGACGAATAATCTGTCCACCTCATCTTTAGTCTGTGATAGTGACCAGAGAACACCGACGGCTCAACGGCATGTCCAGGAGATACTGTGGAGTCACGCCCTCCCATCTAAGTCGCGACTCCAAGAGACAATGTTCCTACAGGACAATGACCGCTCACATAGATGCCACAAGGGCTTCGGAGGATTGACATTTTACCGCGAGCAAAAATGCATTCATCTCCTCTGCATGCAGTTTTCCGTCTACTGAAGCTTAAGGTTCCATGTGTGAAATATTCCCAAGTTCAGCATTTATGTCGCGCCCTTTGAAACCCCTTCTTATATCTCTATATCCTCCTCTAAATACGTTTCTGACTCATATAATTATTCTGGATTTTAGTTTTTCAGTAATATCTTTATAAGTTTGCACGCTATTCCATTTCTTAAAATTTGTATTCCCACATATCCACTTTTTAGAATTTTCTATATAAATATATTTATAACGCCCATTACACCCGTTCACTCCCTCCCATTCCTTTAACTCTACTACACGCTTATTCTATTTCTAAGCTGTTACAAATATTTCCTAATTATTTGCATGCTCGTTCCCCAATCACCGAACGTAACTGATAATTAATTCTCTCCCCATACCCATGACCTGCCCTCCGCACTTTTTAAAATGAATCCTTTTTCATTGTAAACAACTAGCATAACTGCCCGGTTTTGCCCGGGTATAATAGGAAACCCTGTGATATCTACTAATATATTAATTTTAATGATTTTGTGTAAAGGACGAATTTGATATTAACTAAATGCTAAGGTAACTAACCTATTTAATTGANATTAATTTTAATGATTTTGTGTAAAGGACGAATTTGATATTAACTAAATGCTAAGGTAACTAACCTATTTAATTGAATAAGGATTAATTCTATGTCGGTCAAAACGGCTTCGCAAGTGAACCATTACTTTTTATCAAACTTTAAAATACAAAAATGGTTACTGTGGGTCATCCTTAAAAGATAAACATATGATATCGCTGACTTTTCTGTAGACCTTTTTGAGAGCTACAATTCTGTAGCACTTTAATTTGATGTATCTCTTATGGTTTAGTCAGNGACTTTTCTGTAGACCTTTTTGAGAGCTACAATTCTGTAGCACTTTAATTTGATGTATCTCTTATGGTTTAGTCAGCGCAAGCCATGGAAGCGCACGAAAAGCGGTTTTTTACAACAAACATCGACATTTCTCTACTATCCTTATATTAAATATAAATGCATTATACATTAAAACCTTCCTCAAGAAATTTTCTAAATGATGAAAACCGCATTAAAATCCATCATNAATATAAATGCATTATACATTAAAACCTTCCTCAAGAAATTTTCTAAATGATGAAAACCGCATTAAAATCCATCATGTAGTTTAGAAGTACTAAGCGAATAGTGTCTGTCTGCGCCTATTCGCTGAAACAAAATATGATAAATCTTTAATCAGCTATTTTCTTAATATCTTCATTAGGGTGGTCCTTATATGGGTAAAAAAAAATTTTTTTCGAATTTTTCACGGGGCACCATCTCATTTGATTTNTTAAGGATAGAAAATCATATGACGGGATGCCGCAGTAGTTTTTTAAAACTCGAAAAATAAGGACCACCCTAATCTTCATGCTCTTAAGTGTTCTTCGCAACTTCTCCCTCTCTACTTTATATACACTCTCACCTCACCCTTCTCACAACACCTTCCAAGCCAATCTGCGCCCATTTTTACTTCCCCATTTATTATTACCGATCTGTTTAAGCCATTTGCTTCATAAAGGTTGCCTATCATACCCTATTTTGCATCTTCCATTCCTATAAATTCTCTGGCCACTCACTTTTCTCCCTTTATATACTTACATGTTCCCTACGGCCACTTACGAACTGTTAAAACTACGCGCTTAGTACTTGGTATGTACCCCAACCTCGTTGAGTGAATTCATTTTCATGATAACTATAACTCTCGCTCTTGCTTTAATCTTTTTCATAATATTTTTGTAATTCCAAAACCATTTCATCTATTTAAGTTATACATTATACATTATAATTAGGTGTCCCTATGTACTAGGTTTCATTATCTACGTCTGAAGTTTCGCAACTTTTGAAAATGTCCCTGCCAAGAACTTCTAATAAATGCATTTATTCGCAGACATATGTGTATATAAATACATATACATACTTACTCTCCTTATTGCGACCATAATTTTTAGAGTTCTGCAGGCCTGTCGCCTTGCGAAACACAATAATATAAGCACTTTAAGTCTACCCTCCACCAAAATTTTACTAGTTTGCAGTAGTTTAATAAAAAATTAATGTCCCCGCATATACAATATTTTTGTATTTTTTAATTTAAAATACTGAACTTCACAATAAAAATCAAAGTTAGTATTCGTAAAAACAAGTTTATCAATTTATGTACACAAGTATGCCTAACATGTAATAAAATCCGTTTTACTTACAAGACTCTTGTGTTAAATTAATAATATGAGGTCGTCAATGATATCCGGCAATGGTGGACGAAACACTTGATCCTTTATGTACCCCCATAGAAAAAAACCGCACGGGGTAAGATCCGGGCTTCTTGGGGGCGAGTGATGAAGAGCCTGGTCACCAGCTGCTCCTCGACCAATCCAGTGTTGCGGCAACGTCTCGTTCAGGTATCCGCGAACAGCTAGGTGCCAATGGGGTGGCGCTCCATAAAGGAAACATCAGACCGTTCCCTTCACACTGATGTGTCGAATGCGAGCTCGCTACCCCCTCGCCACCTCAAGCCGAGAGTTACGAACGCGATCCAAACGGTAACACCGGACATGCTGACAAGAGCTTGGAACGAGTTTGATTATCGCGTAGATGTCGTTCGGGCCGCTCATGGTGGTCACATTGAACATTTATGAATGTTTGGGAAACAAACTTAATGGTTCCACGGTTCACTTTATTGGTCAATCAAAGTTGTAGGTTGTTCGGTTTTGATATTATAGACCTTAAAATTAGGGGTATTCTTTTATACTCGTCATGTATAATAGTTCACAATTAAATGGTCAATTTAAATTCAACCTAGAAAAACCCGTACCTACACAATATATGTATATATATTTCGACTGAGAAGATTTCCGCAGGAATTTAAAACGAAACTTCGGTAAAATGAACCACATGAACACGACTGATCCTCGAAAGCCAAGGTAACAGGTGCGATGAGTTTTTAACGAAAAAAAACTTACTTACATTCTTAGTCACAGTATGGGAAAATACCTTAAGATGGAGTGGTGGTGGAATGAAAGGACGNAAAAAAACTTACTTACATTCTTAGTCACAGTATGGGAAAATACCTTAAGATGGAGTGGTGGTGGAATGAAAGGACGGGAGAAACGGGATCACACCGAGAAAACCACCTCCCAACGGCAACGCCCACCTTGTTTCCCAGTGCAAAAATCCGGCCGTGTCTTCACCGGGAATCGAACGGGAATCACATCAGCACAAGTAAGGAACTTTATAAAATGTCGTCCGCACGACGAGGAATTTGGCNCGGGAATCGAACGGGAATCACATCAGCACAAGTAAGGAACTTTATAAAATGTCGTCCGCACGACGAGGAATTTGGCGTTCGTATTGGTAACTCCTCTTGCCCACATGGCGAGTGTCAACACGTTCATTTCCGCTGATTCGTGAATTCTATAGGCCACAGAAATTTCCCGCGCGTGCCGGTCGACAACGCTGTCGAACTAATTGGCTGGGGAAACACGCATTGTGGGCGTCACGTCACGAGGGTTCATCTCGCCTCCACCAGATTGGATTTGGAGCGCGTGAAGAGAGAGATGGCGTTCTGCTATTGATTCAGACATGGCGAATCATCGCTGGTATCATGCTCCTGCCTCGCCGGCATGACCAGCGTGACACCCCCCCCCCTCCTCCATCCCACCTAATCGTCCCACCTCTTTCCACCCTTAACAATCTTTTATTGAGCGACTACCCCTATAGAATCACGCACACAATCGCAGTTAACCTCGTCCGCGATACAGGACGCGGCTGGACCGTTGCACTCAGTACACTGTTAAAATTTTCCGTATAATTACGGACATTTTTACGCAAATACGGAAATGCAATCCGTAATGATGAAAAACGGAGTTTAAGGTCGTAAATACAAAATACGGAAAGTCTCCGTATTTCTTATAGCTTTGGGTTTCGGGGACGAACAATGCCGAGTTCACCCGAAACTTTCTTCACCACTGTAACCAGAAAATTATTGTTTATGAGGCAGTTAGGTTACTCACGCCACTGAGACCTATTTTTTTTTAAACATTACAAATAACATAAGGCGCCTGTAACACTAGCTTTAATAGAAACTGAAAAATGTGCTTATCAACTGAATTGAAATACCAAAGTTACACCACAAGTATTATGTAAGAATTGTAGGTGAGTGGTTAGTTTCGTACACTTGGGTTCAAATAATTCTCAAGTATAAAATAATAATTTTTTTAAATATATTCTTTATGCACTGTAGAACACCCACATTACGAAAATTAAAAACGTTTTCATAATATATTTTTATTTTAAACTGGAAGTACAGAAAGTTACTGGATAATTGACGGAGAGGTTCCGTGAATTCACGGAGAGTTTAGTGAAATTTACGGAAAGTCCGTTTTTGAGAATCGGCATGTCCGAAATTTTTCGGGGATTTAACGGACACCTATGGATAAACTTTTATCGGCACTTTTCCGTAAAATGAAGGGATTTTTTTAACAGGGCAATTATAAAGCAGGGGGAGAGAAAGAGAGAGAGAGAGAGAGAGAGAGAGAGAGAGAGAGGCGATCTCGGAATCCTTCTTATCTTCGGGAAGTGGGCCAAAATCTCTGCACAGTAAAATCAGGAAATGTTATCATCCAATATAGAAATGCAAACGAGTCAATGAAACATAAAATAAAACACCAACTCACAAACATATGAACTAGCGAATGTCTGGATACAAAAACTCAGTATAGACGGAACGAAGCAATTCGAGAATTTCTCGGTGACTGTGGAGGTATGAAATCCTTCCTTTTGCTGGCGGTGTCACTGTGAGGTAAACCAAGAAAAGTATGCTACAGCGTCTTCTGTTTATAGCAGACATTCCACATTCACCGCTATCTTACTTCCCTCCCGATCTCGGCAGTTATTTTCCACCCGGCGTCGTCTGTACGTTCATTCCGCGTAGCCTCTAGAGTCCATGGTCGTGCGTATTGTTTAGAGTTTGTATACGTCGTTTGAATTTCTAACGTTGGTTGTTTCTCACATATTACCTTACTGACAAATAAATATGTAAAATACAGTTTCTCATTTTATCTTAATGCTAGGTTTACTGTTTCCACAAACACTCACGGCCTGGAAAATTGTCGCTCTCAGACGAAGACGTGGAAATTAGATGAAATTTGCGACAGGAAATGGAAACAATGAAACAAGTAGCATATTAGAGTATCAATACAAATTTACAATTTATTNATGAAATTTGCGACAGGAAATGGAAACAATGAAACAAGTAGCATATTAGAGTATCAATACAAATTTACAATTTATTATAAGAAAATTGTAGAGTTGTAATATATTCAGTACATAGTTGCACAATACCTAGCGGGTACGTGTAACGATACGGTGTGGCATGGGGTTATATGGCCGTGTGGTACTATCCTGCGGGAACATTGTCCTATAGTGGTCGATTATGCTGCTACAAATGCTGCAGACCCAGTGATGGCTGAGAATGTCATCCCAGCTAGCACCATACGTCTTCTGTTCGTGACAAGTCTGTAGACCGGGCTGGTAAAGGAAGGGTGACGGCAGTACGAAGGCAGTTCNTTCTGTTCGTGACAAGTCTGTAGACCGGGCTGGTAAAGGAAGGGTGACGGCAGTACGAAGGCAGTTCTGAGACACACGTGCTGTGCGTGGACACGCATTATCCTGTTGAAAAACTACGATTTGAAGCCTCGCCATGATGGGTTCACCAGGGAAGATTGATAGTCATAGCATATTGTTGCACACGCCATAACACCTCCTGTTCTGTCTCTAGCGACTTCGCTGCTGACGAGTCGGAGGGCAAGGGTTGCACAATTTGTATAATGTATGTCTAGGTCGAGTAGTCGACGGTTCGCAATCAAACGCCACTTTGAGTTTCCTCTGAAAACCAGATTAGTCCTCGGAATAAAACGAGAGTGTTAAAAAAAGACATAAAATAATATTTTTTTAATGAACTTCAGGTCGGTTGGCAATAACTTCTTTACTGCTCTTTCCTGTAAGTAAAATAAAACTAAGCGCATCATTACATACACAGCAATAATGCTCCTTTCGTCATTTCGCCAAACAAGCAGGCGTAAATCTGTTTTAAAGCGAGTTGTTATCATTATCTTGATCCTGGCACTAGACAAAACAACCAAACTGTTGAGGTAGGAGGTAGTGTGTGAGGGTAACATTGACAGAGATAGAGAGAGAGACACATGTATTTCTTTATATTTTTGCCGTCCTCTTTTCATAGTGCAGCGTCAGCACTAGCTCTACTCCGATTCCCATCAAACCACGGATTTTGTTGGTTCATGTCGGTGCGAGCAACACTGCGACAACAATTTTCGTCAAAACCTCCAACACCTTGCAAATTGTTGGCGCGTATACATTTACATACTCAAAAACTCTCGAAATCACAAAACCACAGTAGGCCTACTTATTTCCCCACTTATGTTTTTGTAGCAAAATTTTCCTCTTTGAAGCGCGCTAAGTGATTTTCGTTTGAAAACTGTATTGTGAAAGGCGATCGATGCACGTTTAGGAGATTTTAGTAAGTAAAACGTTATCCTTGCTCATGATAGCCTCCAACTGAGCACAGGCCTTAGTGAACATCCTTTGCTGCACACCACATTCAACAACTACGGAATGCACCTGTGGGAGGACACTGTTTTAGTGAGAAATGACTGAACTGCGAGAACAGTTGTTACTATGTGAGTAATTCGCCAGACAAGGTGCAACGAAGAACTTTCTGGAATTAATACAAATAAATTACTTTAAATTTCATTTATTGAATTATATTAGTTTGTTAAGGGTGAACACCTTAATCTTTAACCGTAAATACTCGAAGAAAAAGAAGGCAGCATTTACTGTATACACAATAATCAAAGTAAGAATAATGTTGCCACATGAATTCTTTAGCTGCAACTTGTAAAATAAAGTTCGTTAGATGACATGTACTCGAAAGTGTCCTGATGAAGGTGAAACGTTTCAACTTGGTCTTATCACACTCTCACTCATTGCTCGCTTGTGCGACGTGAGCAGAAAAGGCGAGCAAAATTCGCCNAGTTTCCTCTGAAAACCAGATTAGTCCTCGGAATAAAACGAGAGTGTTAAAAAAAGACATAAAATAATATTTTTTTTAATGAACTTCAGGTCGGTTGGCAATAACGAGTTTTCTTTACTGCTCTTTCCTGTAAGTAAAATAAAACTAAGCGCATCATTGCATACACAGAATAATGCTCCTTTCGTCATTTCGCCAAACAAGCAGGCGTAAATCTGTTTTAAAGCGAGTTGTTATCATTATCTTGATCCTGGCACTAGACAAAACAACCAAACTGTTGAGGTAGGAGGTAGTGTGTGAGGGTAACATTGACAGAGATAGAGAGAGAGACACATGTATTTCTTTATATTTCTGCCGTCCTCTTTTCATAGTGCAGCGTCAGCACTAGCTCTACTCCGATTCCCATCAAACCACGGATTTTGTTGGTTCATGTCGGTGCGAGCAACACTGCGACAACAATTTTCGTCAAAACCTCCAACACCTTGCAAATTGTTGGCGCGTATACATTTACATACTCAAAAACTCTCGAAATCACAAAACCACAGTAGGCCTACTTATTTCCCCACTTATGTTTTTGTAGCAAAATTTTCCTCTTTGAAGCGCGCTAAGTGATTTTCGTTTGAAAACTGTATTGTGAAAGGCGATCGATGCACGTTTAGGAGATTTTAGTAAGTAAAACGTTATCCTTGCTCATGATAGCCTCCAACTGAGCACAGGCCTTAGTGAACATCCTTTGCTTCACACCACATTCAACAACTACGGAATGCAGCTGTGGGAGGACACTGTTTTAGTGAGAAATGACTGAACTGCGAGAACAGTTGTTACTATGTGAGTAGTTCGCCAGACAAGGTGCAACGAAGAACTTTCTGGAATTAATACAAATAAATTACTTTAAATTTCATTTATTGAAATATATTAGTTTGTTAAGGGTGAATACCTTAATCTTTAACCGTAAATACTCGAAGAAAAATAATGCAGCATTTACTGTATACACAATAATCAAAGTAAGAATAATGTTGTCACATGAATTCTTTAGCTGCAACTTGTAAAAGGAAGTTCGTTGGATGACAAGTACTCGAAAGTGTCCTGATGAAGGTGAAACGTTTCAACTTGGTCTTATCACACGCACACTCATTGCTCGCTTGTGCAACGGGAGCAGAAAAGGCGAGCAAAATTCGCCTGATCCCCCCCCCCCCCCCCAAACACTCTCTCTACATCCACGGAGATTTATCGCGCGATGTCTCTTCACTTTGCTTCTTCCTGCTTCGCTCCAAGTATGCGGGCCCCCATTTGATTACGCGCATATTTCTCTGGGAGAAATGGTATCATCTCTTCTCTTCGCCTCGCCCGAGTGGGCGAGTCCATTTACTGTAAACAAACAGTATTCACGACAAAGCTTGCAGATCACAGTGTAATAACAGGAAATAAAAACCTTTGCTAAACTGCCGAAGAACAGAAGGTAACACCACAGAAAGTACCGTCAAAAATATGCAGTCTTTTGAGAAATATTGAACAAAATGACACAAAACAGCATTCATTTGCAAATGTATTTTCTCAAAGTTTTAGGTGGTAAATTATATGCGATACTGACATTTAACTATGAGCCAGCTAGGAAAAAGGTGGTAAAAAACTTCTTACGCCAACCCTACCACTCACACTTATTTTCCGTTTGTATAGTGGTTGTGATATAAGTCAACGATGCCGCAGGGCAATGGTTCGCTCATTCGTGACAGAATACTTCTTTTATATATTTTATATGGTGCATTTTCAACTTATTAATGTTAAATAGAAGGGGTTTTGTTAAAATAATTTTATAAAGTTTGGCAGCAGAAAAGCGAAATAATAAATACGTAATATAATAAACACAAAAATTGGGAAACAAAATAAAAATATTTAAATTTGTGGAGAGCAGTAAAGGTCATCCGTGTTATGCCAGGGTCAATAAATATTTTGCCTGAACTACTTACGGATGATGTGGTACACTGTGCTAACTGGTGACGTATTCGATGTTTTTTGGAATTGGAAATAATTTAAATTTCTAACAACCCCATAGTACAAACATACGTCGACAGAAGCAGCCAGTACTCCTACAACCAGTTTACTTAAACACATTGCCACAGGGATAACGGTATATATAAAACAAATACATTTTGCCCCAATCAAAAGAACTAGACATATCATCTACACAAAACAACTACGACTTCAAAAATTAATTATTGGATACACTTGAGAAATTTTGCAATAAAAGCTCGTTGCAGTTTGGTGTTAAAATGATTGCTGGTTTGTAAGAATTAGATTATCTAATAAAACTCTGCTGCCTGCCTACCACTACAACATTACCATTGAGTTGCTACGGTTTATACGTATTATAATGAAAATACTTGTTACTTTCATAAATGAATTTGTAACAGAATTTGTTTCCACACCAAAGAATGCGGAGGCCTTAACAAGTGTTTTCTCATGTCTTGAAATCACTAGAACTTGAGTGATGGCGGTTTGGAAGACGCTGTAAGGAATATCAAAACAAAGACTCTATCTAGTTATAACATGGAGGAAAAGTTAGATAATTAGTTTAAGAATTCAAAATAATAGTTAAGTAAAATCACCCGTATGACAATGTTAAAAAATCTGTGTTTGTTTTTTGTTGTGGCTTACACAGAAACACGCTTCGCCTTAAAAGCGTGAAAGAAGCTAATTTATTATTACTAAATGCAGTAATGGAACTCTACAGGGATTTGGAAGCCAGTATAGTAAACCAATAAAGGGCGATGGTAGAAAGTAAAATGAGGTATCCTTCGTGAAAACATTGTTTGTTGGAATGAAAAATTTATTTTGAGTTGCGTCGTAAGCGGTAAATTTATACGGTAGGTATACGGTAGCAGCACAAGAGATACACCCATTTGCAAAAAATTTGATAACACTGAACATGGCATCGCAGGGGCACGTAAGTGGGTACAGGCACAGGGTTTGGTAGAATGTATACAGAAAACATCAAAATATGGTAACAAACCAAGCGTGTATTGCAGTGGACCAACACTTGCAGGATGCACTTAGTATGGTGTTGAATCACCCGTATCACAGGGACAGGCTGCGATACGGTCGGACATGAAGGCAAACAGGCGTCGAATGTTTTCCTGGGTATGATTCTGCCACAGCTAGCGCAACTCACCCTCCACATCCGCCGTAGTTGCCACTGGCGAAGTTGCCGTCCACTCTGGTGCCAAATGCTCTCGATGGATGAGAGGTCTTGAGACCTTGCTGGCCAAAGAAGCAAGTTGACATCACGAATGCACGCCAGAGATACCCACTGTATGAGGCCGGTACACATATCCGGATGAAAAATTGGGTTGTCAAGCTAAATCAGAATAGGTGTACACATCGTTGTAGAATTTTATGGACGTATCACTGCACCGTCAGGGTTTCCTTCAATGATAACCAGTAGGTGCGGGAATCATACGAAATAACACCTTACAGAATGACACCTCTCGTTGGGCTGATGTGCGGCTTTACAATGAATTGTGGATCATGGTACTAGTCAGTACTTCCCCAGACACGAATTATGCAGTCGTCTGTATCCAGGTAGAACCGTGATTCGTCGCTGAACTCCACTCGTCAGCCAGTACACAAGCTGCCACGCTGCCTGTCCCCAGCAGGTCGCATGTGCTCAGTGATGCTCAGGTCATAATGGCAGACGTCGTAAGGGATGCTAGTTGCCTGGATATGGTACTGGTGGACACAGGCTATCCTCAGCTGCGTGATACGTCCTTCGTTGGTGCACAGCGATGCCCATGGAGTGCTTACAGCCTTATTTGGTGTGTTGCAGCTATGAATGATGGAGGGACATGTATGCCCCCTAGTGGCACATTCGCGAAAACAAACCGCATTAAACGCAAATGGGGCACATATCAGGCTATGACGATATTGTGTGGCAACATTCGCTGTACTCGCGCGATTCGTTTATGCTTACAATTTTTTTTTGCAAATGAGTGTATTAAATAACTTGTGCCAGCAACAAGACCTGGTCAGCCAAAGTACGCATATTATAGTATTCTTCAAAATTGTATTTTGACAAAATATCTCTACAATCATTTTGTTGGTGGCAGTTAAGGCAAATGTTGTCGCTGCGATACATGTTCCACTGCCTCTTAGAAAGGTAATATAGTAGAGGTATTATGGGGACTTTGGCACATCGGGACCTGGGACCAGAACGTCGGAGCTGTTCGTGCTCTGTCATTCCGGCTGGCCGATGGCCATAATCAATCCAGGTGGCCTTTATCTTGGCCCTAGTGACCTTTGACCTTGAAAACCCGGAAAATTCTAAAAAAAATATATTAAAAAATATTAAAAACTATTTAAAAATTATTAGAAAATTATGAAAAAATTTATTAAAAAAACTTAAACTGCTGGAGGTCCCCCACACCCCCCTCCACCAATACTCATTCCACCATCTTGGAAAAATAAAACATTCCCCAAAAAAATTAAACTCCCATCACATACATTCCAAACACCTTTAAAACATAAATAAAGCCAGCACACACGGAAAATATGATGTATAGAAGTATCTGTGCCATCCAATTATAATCAGCTTCTTGTTAGTTAACAAGGCTTGTAATATTTCGCACCCAAAACATAAATTATAGAATAAAAATTATTATGTTGATCACATCAAATATGAAATAACATACAGTGAAAAATATTTTCATGTTCTCGTTAGTACACGAAAAAAAAAAGCATACTCCAAGTTAAGAATTTATATGTATGAAATGCTGCATAGTTTTACTCCAACTTTAAACATTTAGAGAATGAATCTCGCACCCATGCGTGCATACATAACAGCCCGCAGGCGTTGGGGGGTCAACAGGGATAGGAATGAAAGAACGAGCTTCTCAGAAAACATGTGACGATTTATTATATTAAAAATTACATGTTTACATTAAATAAAATTTTAGCAGAGATTTTACGGCAAAATGTGTTTCTGGGCGATCCAGGAGTCATCACGTTTGGAGTGTCCAAGCCACCGCACGTACACACGACCATTGCGTCGTTTCAGCACCTTCTCCACCAAATACACGTCTGGAAACCGCGTGGGCCATATCTCTTCCGTGTAAAATCTGCCAATAATGGGTTCGCCGCATAGGTCCTCGAGGTAATACATGCGTGGGTACGAGTGTCGTATAAGCACCATCTTGTACAACTCTGCAGACCAGTTCTGATGGAAGCCTTTGTGGAAAACTCCCCGTTTTTTTTTAATCCGCACCAAGTCACCGATCTTGGCTTCAGGCTTGCCGCAGTCCCTCCTCTTCGAGATAGCATACTCGGTCCGAACCAGGGAGTCGATTATCACGTCTTCGGGCTTCATGCGATTGGCAGAATTAACGGTAGAATTGTACTCGCAAAGGAGTTTTTAGAGTATAAACAACCACTTTTAGTTTCCGTTCGCCATGAAATGTCTCCACAGGTTAGCTTTGAGCGTCCCGTGAAAACGCTCGACGATGCTGGCCTTCAACCAAGAGTGTGTAGAATGATTTATGCCTTCCTTTTTATCAATGCACGAAAAGTTGCATTCAAATATTCTTTACCATTGTCGCTGTGGAGGTTTTTCGGTATGCGTCCTTCGTGCAACACATCTGCCACGGCTTTCGTGACGTCGCGCGCATTCTTCGACTTGAGCGGCCTGGCCCAGGCATACTTGGAAAAAGTATCGATTCTAGTGAAAATGTAGCGGTGACCTTTATTTACGCGAGAAAAGTCTTGCATTTCGATGAGGTCAGATTGGAAAGTATCGTCCAGCCCTTTCATGACGTATTTTCTGCATGGGTAATTTATCCTAGCGTATTTGTGCAGCTCGTCAGCAACTGCGTACTTGCTCATTTCGAAATGTAGCCCGACTCCGAGAGTTCTTCGATGATGGAAATTATTTAATTTGTGTGCGAGGGAATTCCTGCTGCCTGCGAAGCAACCAGAAGTCTCAGCCTGTCTATTAACTCATTCGGATCATGCCAATTTCACGTACCCTAAGAAACAGTCCAGCTATATAATGGGGAATTTTTCCATGCNCCTAAGAAACAGTCCAGCTATATAATGGGGAATTTTTCCATTCACAGTGTCTTTAAATCGATGTGATGCAGGATTATTCTCAGCGTAATATGCGCGACTTTGCTTTAACAAAAGGCGGTTCTTGCGCAAATCCGATTCGGTGTAGTGTCCAGGGCACCTACGAAACAAAAGTTCGCTCAATACCTCCGTGATTTTCTTTTTGATCTTGCCGATCTGCAGTACATCTCTGGGAATAAATAGAACGTCCTTATATCCAAGGTACCATTTACCACCACTTTTCTGCAAACCATAAGTCTTGTCGGCTGTACGGTCAGAGTAGGAAGCGATGTAATGAGATAGAAGAGTGCCCACATCGGGCATGTGCTCTTGTGTTCGTTTCTGTTCTCGCGCACGCAGAAAATCGACAAGGGGCAAGTCGTCTTCGTCGCTAGTGATGCCACCTTCCGATTCGGGCAATTCTGGGCTTCTTTTCCGTTTAAGCGTCGTGGTCGGTTCTTCCACCTTGATTTCACGTTTGATTTCAATGCGGGCATCGTCCCCGTCCCTCGGTTTTTTTTCTAATTTCGTCTAGCTGGAGGGTAAAATGTTTGAGAGCCTCCTCCCTTCGATTCTCGACGGCCATTCTGTTATTTTTTGCGAGTCAATATTTGGTCTGTACCGCCTCGATTGTTCGCTGAAGCTCGCTCACAATTCGGTTCGGTTATCCATCGTTCACTGAGTGGAAAAGGCGTTCCGTACACGTTTAAATATTGACCTCGACGTTTTGTAGGAAATCACTCATGATTTTCTGAAATTGCTTTTTCGATATTTTCGAGCTGCCCGATACATGTATCCAATATCTCCTTTCTAAGTCTCGCAATATCAGTTTTCGCAGCCAGTTTGCACATTAATACATTTTGTAGGTCCTTCAATTCTTCTCGTCTCTGCGCGTTCGATACATTTATGAGGTCGATTATCCGCGCCACCACGGTTGCTATACATTTATCGACTGTCACCAAATCTTCAACCACTTCATTTTTAAACTTTCCAATTTTCTACCGACAAGCGACAAGTCTTCTCTGAATGCAGTGGTGAAGTGCTTTTGCCCACTTTCAATGTCATCGTGACGATCGATGCCGCCGAATTTCGAAATGCTTGCGTGACTCGTGGTTGCTTTCGTAGGATAAACTGATAAAACCCATGCATGTACCTGCCTTTATGTAGTGAGAAGTACTTTACGATTACTAATAAACCGAACTTGTCTTTCCCGCACAAATAACGCATATCTTTAAATTCTGCAAATGTCATGTCTATATTTACATAATCTTCAAAAACATGGCATAAATTAGTGTCGTCCATGTGAAACAAAACGAGGAAATTCACATTGCCGCGAAAGAGTTGTTTGGGAACAAGGGAAGAACTTTGACTAAGGTACACGGAGTCCATGTTCGCGTGCCATCCCATGCTAAAGTATTCTTGAATACAAGTTTGTTTTTCGCTGGTAATGTCATCGAAGACAAATCTCTAGTTTGGAAGGGCTTTGTTCAGTGGCACCACCTTTTCGTTTTCGCTGCAGGGGAAATAACCGACGCCATCCTCGGCTTACAGTACTCATACCAATCGTTGGTATTTCAGTTGCTGGAGCTATTTTGAATAAACGTACATATTCTCGAACCGAAGGTCGTTAGGGTCTACCAGCAGACTCAGTAGGACGCATGTTTTCTCACACATGGATGGCCTACAAATCATGCCTCGCACGCCATTAGGCAACAGGGCAGTATGACGTGATTCGTGCTCGGTTGCGGCATCCTCCCTTGTGATACGCATGGAGAGACTAATGTCCTGCTCGATTACCTCCATTATACTGAAACAAAACTGTAAAAAAGAAGAATATTTGTAGTTTGCTCGCTCAATTTTATTTCAACGTGCCCTAAGGTAAAGACGGTGAAATCCGGCAATGGGATCGTAGATTCACTCATCAATAATCTTCCTTTCGAACTTTACATTCCAGGATACAGGTCCTGCAGGCCGGAAACAAGGCCAGCTGAAAGGCTGTAACATAACAANCAATCGTTGGTATTTCAGTTGCTGGAGCTATTTTGAATAAACGTACATATTCTCGAACCGAAGGTCGTTAGGGTCTTCCAGCAGACTCAGTAGGACGCACGTTTTCTCACACATGGATGGCCTACAAATCATGCCTCGCACGCCATTAGGCAACAGGGCAGTATGACGTGATTCGTGCTCGGTTGCGGCATCCTCCCTTGTGATACGCATGGGGAGACTAATGTCCTGCTCGATTACCTCCATTATACTGAAACAAAACTCTAAAAAAGAAGAATATTTGTAGTTTGCTCGCTCAATTTTATTTCAACGTGCCCTAAGGTAAAGACGGTGAAATCCGGCAATGGGATCGTAGATTCACTCATCAATAATCTTCCTTTCGAACTTTACATTCCAGGATACAGGTCCTGCAGGCCGGAAACAAGGCCAGCTGAAAGGCTGTAACATAACAAGACAGGCATAAACGCCCTGAACGAAGCGTGCAAGCAGCACGACGTCGCCTGTTCCCAGTACAAGGATTTACAAGTTAGGCCCCAGGCAGACAAGATACTTGCACAAAGGCCAAGGAAATCGGCAGCCGCCGGGCTCGGAGAATAAGTAGCCACCTCGGGCGTATTCAACATCATGAAAGCCAAGGTTAAAATAGGCATGGGTCTACATGCAAGCAAAGGGCAATCGTAGTGCCCTCGAAGGACCAAGAGGAAAGGGAAGGACAAGGTAGGAGGATTCCTGCACGCACTGATATCTGCAATCGGTGACCTGGCCAGTATCGCTGTTACAGTAACGAATATTGTAAGTGGCGTGAAGCAGTCTTCTAACGATCGAAAACAGGTAGATGAAACCCACCGCCATAAAAAAAAATTGGAAGTTATTACCATGGAGAAAATAAACGGCCAAGGGCTCTACATTAGTCACCCGTTTCGGGGAAGAGGAGGATAAATTTCTGGGGGTAAAAATAGGAAAAAATCGAAGAAGGAAATCAAAGCGAATCTGCCTAGATGCCTACTGATGAACGTGGCTTTGGAACTCTGTTTGCGTGCGAATTGAAAATACCTCATTTTCGCGGAGTGTTTATGAGCCTAAAAACCAAGAGACACGAAAGTGCCATAATTAATATGGACATGACAGCCGGGCCTGGCACTCACTGGGTGACCTACATAAAAAGGGCAAAGACGCAGACTATTATAACGGTTTTGGGAATTTACATCCTCCTCCAATTTGCGCGAGTATTTGAAATATACCAAACTTATGTATAATTACGAAACGGAACAGATGCCTAACACATAGAACTGTGTACACTCGTGTCTGCGATTTTAAGCAATCGAAATTTTCAGTAATAAACCGAAAAAAAATATCAATATAATTCGCAGGGTATAAAATGGTGTGTGAGCCATGCCGATCTAATCAGTATGTCGGTGTCTATCACTCTGAGTGGTCAAACGTCCGAGCTGCGGGCCAGCTTTTACCCTCCCTTTGAAATGGAGGGGGAATGGTGTGTGGGGCTAGTGGATATTCAAACTTACAACTACTTATCCAACATCGACAAAAAATAAAAATTGCAATTTTCGGTATTCGGTTATGGGGGCAGCGAAGGAAATCGTCATTCCCACCGGGGCATACGAGCTGAAGGACATGGAATAATTCATAAAGAAATCTCTGCCGCACGACACTGCATTCGAACTGCACGGGAATCCGAATACCCTGAAGGCCGAAATGTTTTGCACCGCAGATTTAGATTTCATGGAACTGGACACGATCGAGCCCATGCTGGGGTTCAATGACAGAATGTAGGAAGAAGGAAAAAAACACGTATTGTCGAGTGCGGTCAACATCTTACCGGTTAACGTCATACGAATAAACGAGTCCCCCCCCCCCTCCGTAGGTCCTGGATATAAAATCATAGAATGCCAAAATATGCTAATTTGCGTTCCGATCGTCGCAAAGAGCATCCACGAAGTAGCCGTTTCGATCGTGAACCAAAACTAAGAACTGTTAAATTTCCGAAACGAAGAAATCACTTTGCATCTGCACCTAAAACGATGGGACTAAATTGCGCTTTCGTAAGGGAGGTTCGAATACCTATACAGCATCAAGATATTTACACCTTGCTTAGCCAGTCCTTTGTGCGCATTAGAGGCAGACTAAAGAAGGCAGATGGGACCCACCCGACCACCACCAAGTTGGTTCGAAATGGGATTCTGCACCTTCTCGAATGCGTTATGTACGAGATAAATGGCGTCGCAGTCGACCAGTTTCGAGATGTGGCCATAACCTCGGCGATAAGAAATTACCTATAGCTCACGTCCAACCATCTCTCTGCAGCCAAGATTGCAGGCTGGGGAATCGAAGATGACTACAGTGTTCCCATTTACGCCGAAGGCAGGTTCGAAGTATACGTTCTGCTCTCNCTGGGGAATCGAAGATGACTACAGTGTTCCCATTTACGCCGAAGGCAGGTTCGAAGTATACGTTCTGCTCTCCTTGCTACTGGGATTCGCCGATGATTATAAGAAAATAATAATATCAGCGAGGCAGGAGCTGGTGATTATGCCGGCCACATCGCATTTGGATGCCATGTCGGAGAAAACACAAACACGCAGCCTATTTCTCTTACTTTGAACACCATAGAATGGTTTGTCCCTCATGTGACCTCGAGCACCCGTGAACGTGTCAAGATGTTGAATTATGCCGAGAAAGAAAAGTGATCGAAATAGCATTCAGAAGTTGGAGCCTGGTCACCTGCCCGGCCCTGTCCACCGCCACGCGAAATCACTGGGTAAAAACGTTTTATTTAATCACTGTTTACAATTCATAGTAATTAAAAATGAAATATTATAATTACAATTGTAGTTTAGTTTAACTATAAATAAGGAATTTTTTAATTAACAGTAGTATAAAACGCATGTGATACATGAGGTATTTAGGGAAAAACCGCGCACTCCAGACATGGGGTGGTTTGATTCAAAAAGTGTGAATGATTATAAATAGACTATACGAGACGCTGATCATGAAGTGTATTTAATTATCTTCACTATAAACAAGCAAACACGCACACGTTCTATAAGAGTAGTTATTTCCTCCATTGTTTTAAACCACATTCGTTGTTGAGCGGAGTGGGAATTGGAGAGGTTTGGGTGGCTCTTAACATCGAGATCTTGTGAGCCGATGAGGGTGAAGTGAGGTAGATATGAAGCAGCGACGGAATTCAAGAGGGAGGTCCCCGAGAAAACCCGTCGACTAGCGGTATCATTCGGCACGATTCCCACAAGCGAAAATCCGGGAGGGACCCCGCCGGGAAACGAACACGGTTCGCCCGGGTGGGAGGCAAGTAGTCTGACCACTACGGCACCGCGACCCCTTTGTTTTTGAGACGACATTCCGTATTCTCATAAACAGCTGCTGCCAATCACATCAAGCACAAACGCACTCTCATTCTTCCTGACATACGACATAGCTTTATACTGTTACGTATACAATTCCAAACAAAGAATTTGTTCGTTGCAAGGCTATTTATCTATAGTTGATAATGTTAAAATTTTGGTTGATTGCTTAACTCAAGTTTGTATACTCAAGCATACAGCATTTCATTGCCAATGTCGTGACCAATATCCCAAGCACTACGTTCTTTCAAAGTGAATCAATTTTGCTTCATTTACACGCAATTATTCCTTCAAGAATTTAGAGGTCAGTTCCACTAAATTATATAGTCAAGGTAAAAATGTCTTATATTATTACGTAAGTATTTAAGTTTTGAAGGATCTGTCTGGATTGTCGATTAAAATTACAATATAAAAACAATTCGTTAGTGGTTACATGTCTGAAGATCTTAGGTTATTTATTTTACATAAAGCAATGTTGCCATATTTCGTAAATTGCCAATCGGAACGTACATTTAACTATCTGCTGCTGCTAGAATGTGATGTTACTAAAGTCTTACTAAGAGAATAACTTTTTAATCCACTTTGTGTGTATTGTGTAATATTTAAGTAGAGAATAGCAAAATGAATAGATTGTGACATGCTGAATCATGTGGCTTCTGGGTTCGAGTATCGAATAAACCAAGACGATTTAAAATTTGAAATTAAGTGAAAATTAGGTACAAATTCGATAACATTGGGGCCATTAAATATGAGTGACCATCGTGCTACGTTTTCGAAAATTAAACTTGCACAAATAAAGTTTGATCCCTTATAGTGGTTATAAGACTCTTACAAGAGCAATACTGTAGGCCTATCTATATACAAAATAATTTATTTCACAAATATAATTTAAAATTACGCAAAGAACACAGTGGAACAAAAGTAATTTTTATATGACGTTACATTTAGCTGGAGACAGAAAGGTGGCAATAAATCGGTTGACAGCAAGTCAGTAATGAACATCCACCTTACAGTCATACGTAGTGTGGATTAACAACATGGTGGTGAGCAGGAGTACAGTGAGCAAATTGTCACGTGTTCCTGCAGTAGAGGCAATGGGTGACTCAAGTGCTGAGAACCTGTGACCTTGAAAACTATTAAACGTAAAGAAACTATGGTGTCCTTTCTAGGAGCATTTATTTCATGTTACCAATAGCTCCAAACTTTCTCAGAAAAAAAGTCATTTTTTAATTAATACAAATGGAATGTTCTATTTTGGCCAGCTGTAGACAATAACACACCAGAAACTCTCTCAGAAATTGTGTTTTACACGATGATGTCAGGTTTGTAGTGAATATTATTCGTGGCAACATTCAAATACACTGCAAACACGCGCTATAAAAGGAGCTTAATTATCTTATTAATTAAATCAAATTTTGTAAATTTACAATATAAAGTTTTGTAAACCTGTCGCCTTTGTACACTTATTAGAGTATCAGCTCTACTGCTATATATAAATTCTGACAGACATTGATATTCAGTAAATGACTGATAAGGTCACAGGAGTTCAAGTAAAATGTGTGCTAATGATCGATGACACATCAATGCCGAGAGTCCAATTATCGCGAGGGCCCTGGTGCGACAGGCCAAACAAAGCGCGTGTTGGCGTGGTTTGAAAATAATGTTTTCTCCGAAGTTTCGGGTTTGCAAGATTAATTTTGTAACAGTACGTACCAAGTGTTATAAATTTCTTTGATATTATCTGCGATAGTACAAATATGTACTTTTCCCTTAAATATTTCAAGAAATGTTCATAATTATTTCTTAATGCACAATTCGTATTCCTACGTACAACGTTTCTCTAGACAGTTAAATGTAAAAAGTATGTTGCAAAATATAAGTATATTCAAGTGGATTCCTTTGAATAAAAGATAAGTGAAAAAAAAAAGCAACAGAATAAAACGATAAAGAAAAAAAACTCAGGAAAAATTCAACAGCTGTTGGTGCATTCATTTTCTCCCNAAAGCAACAGAATAAAACGATAAAGAAAAAAAACTCAGGAAAAATTCAACAGCTGTTGGTGCATTCATTTTCTCCCGTATGTGCAAATTTTACTTTTCCTTTTTTTTAATTTTTAAATGATTCCAAAATACTTCTTTTAATTAAGCGTCAAACTAATTATAGTCCGCTGCTAGCTCTGTAAAACAGTTATAGCTGTTCTCTTTTTAATGTAAATTAAGGTATATTAAAACAAAATTAAACTGTTGAAAACATTTTTAATCTTTTAAAATAGAACACAAAGTATTCATTAATGTGTGGCGTAGTGTTAGTGCACTTTCTGCTGACGTAGAGTGTCTGCGTTCAATTGCCGTCGCCCTAACGGGGGTCTCCGAAGTCGAAGTAGGACAGTGGCAAGCCTGGCTGCGCCTCACTAAGTGTGTTCTGTGCAATCCTGGCAGGTTATATACAAATACTGTGTATCATCAAGCAGAGAAATTACTGTGTAGAAATCAAAACAGTATCCTCTGATTTTACAGGAAAATAATTTGAGAATTTCTGAAAACATTGTTGTTATTCTACATGATATCCACCGGTGGGTTACATTAATTTTAACAAATTTCGAATACATTCTGTGCACTTTCCAATTAATTTCTTTACAAATATTTATTTGTAGTGTTACCTAGAAAAAATTTTATAACTAGTCTCCACATATTTTGATTGTAAAAGTACAAAAATCTTTTACAATGCAGGTCCTATAATGCTTGGCGACCTCTGCATATGGCGTGATTGGCTGACAATGGTGGCGTGCGTGAAATACCCGGCGTATTTGAATATGTTCGCCAATCACACCACCGACGCTACCAAGCTTGCATTACTGTTGGTGGTAGCAAATCTGAGCAATGATTATAAACATTGCTGTAAAAAGGCATTTAGCGGCGACGTTGTAAATAAAAAATGTGTTGCATTTCATGTGTTATTNCTCACTAAAACAAACAATTATTGTATAGGAATATATGGGCGGATGTGACGCGTTGAGGCACAAACACAAAAACATTACACATTAACGGAAACATAAAATGTTCATTAGCAGCATACGTAACGAGTGATNAAAGCAACAGAATAAAACGATAAAGAAAAAAAACTCAGGAAAAATTCAACAGCTGTTGGTGCATTCATTTTCTCCAGTATGTGCAAATTTTACTTTTCCTTTTTTTTTATTTTTAAATGATTCCAAAATACTTCTTTTTATTAAGCGTCAAACTAATAATAGTCCGCTGCTAGCTCTGTAAAACAGTTATTGCTGTTCTCTTTTGAATGCAAATTAAGGTATATTAAAACAAAATTAAAATGTTGAAAGCATTTATAATCTTTTAAAATAGAACGCAAAGTATTCATTAATGTGTGGCGTAGTGGTTAGTGCACTTCTGCTGACGTAGAGTGTCTGCGTTCAATTACCGTCTCCCTAACGGGGGTCTCCGAAGTCGAAGTTGGGCAGTGGCAAGCCTGGTTGCGCCTCACTAAGTGTTTTCTGTGCAATCCTGGCAGGTTATACACAAATACTGCGTATCATCAAGCAGAGAAATTACTGTGTAGAAATCCAAACAGTATCCTCTGATTTTACAGGAAAATAATTTGAGAATTTCTAAAAACATTGTTGTTATTTTACATGATATCCACCGGTGAGTTACATTAATTTTAACAAATTTAGAATACATTCTGTGCACTTTTCAATTAATTTCTTTACAAATATTTATTTGTAGTGTTACCTAGAAAAATTTTTATAACTAGTCTCCAAATATTTTGTTTGTAAAAGTACAAAAATCTTTTACAATGCAGGTCCTACACTTGTCCACACATCTACAGGTTGATTCTAAAATCATGGGACAAACATTGAAGGGTGGTAGAGCTCACTAAAACAAACAATTATTGTATAGGAATATATGGGCGGAAGTGACGCGTTGAGGCACAAACACAAAAACATTACACATTAACGGAAACATAAAATGTTCATTAGCAGTATACGTAACGAGTGATTCCGCACAGAAAATGTTAAAACAGTTGCTGGAAATGCATCCACCAACAGTCACGCATGCTTGGCGACCTCTACATATGGCGTGATTGGCTGACAATGGTGGCGTGCGTGAAATACCCGGCGTATTTGAATCTGTTCGCCAATCACTCCACCGACGCTACCAAGCTTGCATTACTGTCGGTGGTAGCAAATTTGAGCAATTATTATAAACATTGCTGTAAAAAGGCATTTAGCGGCGACGTTGTAAATAAACACTGTGTTGCTTTTCATGAGTAATTTTTGTGTTTGTGCCTCAACGCGTCACTTCCGCCCATATATTCCTATACAATAATTGTTTGTTTTAGTGAGCTCTACCACCCCTCAATGTTTGTCCCATGATTTTAGAATCAACCTGTATAGTAAATCTACAGTTCTGGAAGAAGACGTCGGTTACCGGCGTAGATAATAATATTGGGCAGTTCTCTTGGAACCAATATTCTGCTGATTCCTGCGAACGGCAAAACGAAACGATAGGATCAAATAAATTTGGCGGGCGATTCGAGAACAACAGTTTATACGTCCGACCGGTTTAGCCAATAAAGTACTGTTATTCACTCGACAACCCGATATTTTCTCTTGGCTTCGAGAGTAATAAAACTGTTAGCTGAGGAACGGCTCTTTATTGTGTTTTTCCTATAGGCTGACAATTTCAGGCCTCAAGGTCTCGTTCCGGATTTCGCATTTTTTGAAATTGTCTTAAAACTATCTAAGACGTACACTAAATTTTCTTCTCTACTTTTACAAACAGAAGCTTTTAAAATAACCTGCAAAACATTCTCATAACGTACTTTATAGAGTTTTTGAATTATTACTTTTAATATTGCCTTGAGGCCTATTCATACTTCTAAATTTACTTCTAAAATGTATGTAACATGACTTGTGTATTGCCTCTAAGGTCACAAATTCGGTACAGTATAACTCTGTAAGATGTTTCTAGTCTTCAAGTGCTTGTGTATATGCAAGTATAGGCATTTGTTCTAATTACAATTGTTGTACATGTTCACACAAGTTATTTCTTATGTTCGCCCATTTCATAAAAGATTCAAGTGGAGTAGCCGTGGTCCAACATCATATTTTAAATACCGTGCTGCTGCCATCTAGTGATGTTATCTATAGCATTTATCTGTAACAGCTGCTTTTCTAAACTTTTGTTATTCATGAGGGGCTTCTTTAGTCGTTCAATTTTCCATTATACTGTGTTATATACCATTTTTGTGGATCTAAGCTTTGTTATCCGATAAGAGACTGGTGANGTTCAATTTTCCATTATACTGTGTTATATACCATTTTTGTGGATCTAAGCTTTGTTATCCGATAAGAGACTGGTGATTTTCCGAGGTGATAAGGGGGTTCGTATTCAGCACACTCAATTATATGTTCAATTAGTGAATGGTGTTCACTTTCTNTTTTCCGAGGTGATAAGGGGGTTCGTATTCAGCACACTCAATTATATGTTCAATTAGTGAATGGTGTTCACTTTCTGTTGACACCGTTAGAGACTGGTTGTCATCAGTTAGGTAAATAATGCTCTTTTCCCGCGATATAAATGCTTTGCTGACAGTCGCGTCCAACATCAACAACCTTCGCCGTTGTTGCTTAGCCGTGGCCACTCCAGTTAACTTGTGAGTGAGTGAGGATATTTGGGCGACTCTTAACATCGAGGTCTCGAGAGCCGACGAGGGTGAAGTGAGGTGATTATGGAGCAGCGTCGGAGTGCAGGGGTGGGGGTAAACGGGAGATCCCCGAAAAAATCCACCTACCAACGGCATCGTCCGGCACGATTCCCACTTGTAAAATCCGGGAACGATCCCGCCGGGAATAGAACCTGGTTCGCCTAGATCGGAGGCGAGTAGTCTAACCACTACACCGCAGCGGCCCCCAGTTAAATTGTGTCTGAAACATAAATGATGTAAAAGTAACGCAAGTGTTAAAACATAGTCCACAGTTAAAACATAGTTATCATTAATCTCTAAATAGTATAAAAGAAAGTCGCTTATCCGCGTCTGTCTGTGTATAGCGAATCATGAAGATTCGATGTTGATGGATATTGATGCGGATTCCAACATCATTTAGAGAATTTCTTGAAAAAGTTTTTGGTGTATAATACATTTATAATTAATGTAAGGGTAGTAGAGAAATGTCGAGCCGTTTGTAATCAAGTCGAAAAAAAAACAGCTTTTAGGGCGCTTACGTGGCTTGCGCTGACTAAACCGTAAGAGATACATCAAATTAATGTACTACAGAGTTGTAGCTCTCGAAAAGGTATACAGAAAAGTCCGCAATAGCATATGTTTATCTTTCAAAGGTGGCCGACAGTAACCATTTTTGTCTTTCAAAGCATCGCTGTAAAAACTAAATTGTTACCGGNTCGCTTAGTACTTCTAAGCTACTTGATGGATATTGATGCGGATTCCAACATCATTTAGAGAATTTCTTGAAAAAGGTTTTGGTGTATAATACATTTATAATTAATGTAAGGGTAGTAGAGAAATGTCGAGCCGTTTGTAATCAAGTCGAAAAAAAAAACAGCTTTTAGGGCGCTTACGTGGCTTGCGCTGACTAAACCGTAAGAGATACATCAAATTAATGTACTACAGAGTTGTAGCTCTCGAAAAGGTATACAGAAAAGTCCGCAATAGCATATTTTTATCTTTCAAAGGTGGCCGACAGTAACCATTTTTGTCTTTCAAAGCATCGCTGTAAAAACTAAATTGTTACCGGGCGAAGCCGGGCCGGTTCCCTAGTAATTCATGATTTCCGCGGCGTTGAAAATGTTTACTTGTAAGTAATCGAAGGCCACACAGTGGCCTGAACAAATCGCCTTTGCTGGGCTTACAGAAGTAACCTCGGTACCAGCTTTCAACGTTCTGTCTGCGCGGCAGAATGTACGCGGCGTTTGAAAACGCCCGCAACAATGGTTACGGGGCACAAAGGGAAAAGTTTGTTAAACTTAAACAAATTAAATTCCTTTGTGCGGTTTTTAACGTGCTACTTCAAGTTTCGAATGGGCTTTTACGGTCGCACTGCACACAACACAGAGATAAAATCCTCCTCCGTACTCTTCGCTACGTACTGTCATCAAAATTACTGCAACCCTTTTTTCCTCAGAAATAAGTTATTTCAGTGTTGAGGTAATATCGCTGAGTGCAGAGAGTCGTATAAAAAGCACTGGAGGAAACGGTAAAGGGATTTTACACGCGCTAACCACACGGACAGCCATATTACGAATGCCTTCGCATCCCCNTCCCACAGGCCAATCTCTCAGGTGGCTCTGTGTCTAGAAGCGCAACAATGGAAATGCAGATGTGAAATGGTTCCCAGCGTGTTACAATGCAAAGTTGCAATTTTCTTTTCCTCGAATAAGCTATACATATTTCTCCAGTATTCGGAATATTATTATATACTTCCTGTATTTCCTACGCTAGGAAAAAAAAATCGAAATATTATAAAATGTACTCACTTTAAGAATAAAATATTTTCAACCTATAAAATTACGCAAAACTCCAACGGCTAATCTTACGTCATAGATCTTGTTTCGCCTTGTTTCACAGTGACAGTAAATGAGCCGTTGAAAATGCAGGACACGTTTGATGTAAAGCTACTCTTGTGTCTGATGTTGCCTGTGCAATCTTTTATGTGGCGTAAATCGAATTTGTGGAAACCAGAAATTACGCAACTAAAACGCCAGACACACGCATTTAATTACAGATTTCAACACTTTGTAAAGTTCCGTCATTATAATATCACCGCCTCACAGGTAGGCGCCATATTGTAACGTTGCGGAAGTATTACTTGTTGCCACGGCTTGCTCATAGGTAGAATACGAGACTCAGTACCAGGTGACGCCGATTAATTAAAAAGAACAAGTTCCAGATTAGTTTGCTTTATACTTTATTTCTCATTGAAGTTTCACAGTGCACAGACGACTTTCCAGAGTACGAACTTTCACAATCAGTTAGACCAGTGCAGAAAACAGCGCCACAGTAGTTTACAGTTTGTTAATGTCTTAACTTGCATCGCAAGACTTAAGTTCCGAAGGCAGGAGGGATGTTTGTTCCCTCCTGGCACCCTAACGACCCCCCACACCGGCGGAAATAAGTTGTTAGAATTTAAGTGACGTTAAATTGAAAAACAAATGCGAACAAAAGATCTTACGGTCACGGGTGCTTGCCGGTGTGGGTGAAATTCTTCACGCCTAACGCGTCTTCTCACGCCCGATGCGCCTTCTTCGACGGTTGGTGACTTTCTTTCTTAGGCGATAGGCACCACCAGTATATATTAGGCAGGCCTATCCCCCCTTTTCCTAAGATAAGCGCAAGGCCTCCGGCGATGCCAGTAGCGTCATCCAAACTACGCTGTGTCTCGCGCTCACAACATGTTGTTGTACTCGCAACTGCGTCACGTCGCAGCCACATAACCAAAACAACAACTTTCGAAAACCTTTCGAAACTAGACGGTAAACGGACGTAAACAGCAGATGTCCGCACACGTCTGCTCGACCAACAAACACGGGAAACTAGCCACCGCGGCTTTAATTGAAACTTGATAAAATATTACAAGGCTTTCCAAAGCTAAATACACACGAAAGAATTTACACTCGTGTCCCGAAAAATTAAGCATATTGCATCATTACAACTTCTTGAACTAAAAAATCGGGGGGAATCGCACAGATACGAGGAAACATCGTAAAAACTGGAAAAAATTTATCATTTAACCCGACCGCCATATTGGATTTGCGTGACCTAGACCATGACACAGAATGATCTTGAAACCAAAAATATAAAGAAAAATAACCAAAAATCGTGAATATCACTAGGGAAACATTGATGAACTAGGATATACCAACACACCTATTTTATTTATGTTTAATTCATATCTATTACTAATGAAATACAATTTTTAAAAAAATATAAGTAAAAATTCAATTTAATTAATAGTAATACATTTTTATGTTAACAGGCGTATAAAACGCTTGTGATAAATGGTATATTTAGTAAACAACCAAACACGTCATACAGGGGATGATTTTTCAAATGTTTTATTAAAATAGTGTAAAGAAACCTCGAACAGGCTGTAGGCAGATGACCTGTTCACTTCCTGACATGGTTACTTCCACCCAGCTTTTTGTTCCTGCGACATACATCGGCTCCCGATAACCAGAAAAGGAAACAAGAAGTTACTGATAACAAATGAGCCTACTTTCCTCTACATGGGTTCAAATACATTTTAGTGAAGTTCTTAAAAACGGTAAAGTGAGACACTTCTGAAAGTCCTCTCATTTTAAATAATTATCAATACATGTATTTTTTATTTGAGCCTTAGATGCTAGCTTTATAGTGTGGCGGGGATTATACACTGGCAATATTTATTTTTAAAAAAAGGTGGTCAAAGGATGAAAATGGCTGCAAGAAAAAAGTAACTAGGGCTTCAAAGTGCTTACTTTACCATGNCTCACGCCCGATGCGCCTTCTTCGACGGTTGGTGACTTTCTTCTTAGGCGATAGGCACCACCAGTATATATTAGGAAGGCCTATCCCCCCTTTTCCTAAGATAAGCGCAAGGCCTCCGGCGATGCCAGTAGCGTCGCTGTGTCTCGCGCTCACAACATGTTGTAGTACTCGCAACTGCGTCACGTCGCAGCCACATAACCAAAACAACAACTTTCGAAAACCTTTCGAAACTAGACGGTAAACGGACGTAAACAGCAGATGTCCGCACACGTCTGCTCGACCAACAAACACGGGAAACTAGCCACCGCGGCTTTACTTGAAACTTGATAAAATATTACAAGGCTTTCCAAAGCTAAATACACACGAAAGAATTTACACTCGTGTCCCGAAAAATTAAGCATATTGCATCATTACAACTTCTTGAACTAAAAAATCGGGGGGAATCGCACAGATACGAGGAAACATCGTAAAAACTGGAAAAAATTTATAATTTAACCCGACCACCATATTGGATTTGCGTGACCTAGACCATGACACAGAATGATCTTGAAACCAAAAATATAAAGAAAAATAACCAAAAATCGTGAATATCACTAGGGAAACATTGATGAACTAGGATATACCAACACACCTATTTTATTTATGTTTAATTCATATCAATTACTAATGAAATACAATTTTTAAAAAATATAAGTAAAAATTCAATTTAATTAATAGTAATACATTTTTATGTTAACAGGCGTATAAAACGCTTGTGATAAATGGTATATTTAGTAAACAACCAAACACGTCATACAGGGGATGATTTTTCAAATGTTTTATTAAAATAGTGTAAAGAAACCTCGAACAGGCTGTAGGCAGATGACCTGTTCACTTCCTGCCATGGTTACTTCCACCCAGCTTTTTGTTCCTGCGACATACATCGGCTCCCGATAACCAGAAAAGGAAACAAGAAGTTACTGATAACAAATGAGCCTACTTTCCTCTACATGGGTTCAAATACATTTTAGTGAAGTTCTTAAAAACGGTAAAGTGAGACACTTCTGAAAGTCCTCTCATTTTGAATAATTATCAATACATGTATTTTTTATTTGAGCCTTAGATGCTAGCTTTATAGTGTGGCGGGGATTATACACTGGCAATATTTGTTTTAAAAAAAAGGTGGTCAAAGGATGAAAATGGCTGCAAGAAAAAAGTAACTAGGGCTTCAAAGTGCTTACTTTACCATGAGCGGCCTACAGATGGCAGGTCGGCGTTGACGTTTCATTGTCAGCAATACCATTAGAAATGAAACAAGAAGCATGTGAAACAATACCACGGCAATGAAAATAAACGAGTGACTTACTCGGGATTGGAATTCAGAAAAACTCGCAAAATTAAGCTAGCATGCAATCATCAGCGTCATGGAGGTAGGATACGGAGCATCAACTTAGGATGTAATAATTCTAATGTTTTGATTGATAGTGTTCAATGACCTGACATATTTACACAACCATCAGTTTGAAAATAAGTGCCTGAGCCACCAAAAACACATAAGTTTACGTGGACTATCAAAACGCTACTTGTGTGAGAAATTTGGATGAAATCGGTTCATTCGTCTCCGAGATAAGGCATAAAAATTTTTTTTTTTAAACAGGGCTATTTTATAAAAAATACTGGAAAATAGTTTCTGTTTACGATGTTTCTAATAGACACTATAACCATAAAAAGTTTCATTGAATTTGGTTAAATAGCTAAATAAATATGCCAAATATATCTGAATATTTTATGGACTCTAATTCTAAAATCAATGTCTAGCACTATTTAAATAATGTAACTTTACATAGCCTTCTGTAGTAGTGCAAAATTTTCTGGAAATTAGTTTAATTGACCCGGAAATATGACAAAATGTTTAACTTACTCACCTGACACTATTTTGCAAAATGAATCCTGCAAAAGAGAATCTCTGTACGTATAAATTATGCTTCTAATTAATACTGTTTGCATACAAAATTTGGTTGAATTTTGATGATGAAACATTTTATAGATATAACAAANCGGAGCATCAACTTAGGATGTAATAATTCTAATGTTTTGATTGATAGTGTTCAATGACCTGACATATTTACACAATCATCAGTTTGAAAATAAGTGCCTGAGCCACCAAAAACACATAAGTTTACGTGGACTATCAAAACGCTACTTGTGTGAGAAATTTGGATGAAATCGGTTCATTCGTCTCCGAGATAAGGCATAAAAATTTAATTTTTTTTAAACAGGGCTATTTTATAAAAAATACTGGAAAATAGTTTCTGTTTACGATGTTTCTAATAGACACTATAACCATAAAAATTTTCATTGAATTTGGTTAAATAGCTAAATAAATATGCCAAATATATCTGAATATTTTATGGACTCTAATTCTAAAATCAATGTCTAGCACTATTTAAATAATGTAACTTTACATAGCCTTCTATAGTAGTGCAAAATTTTCTGGAAATTAGTTTAATTGACCCGGAAATATGACAAAATGTTTAACTTACTCACCTGACACTATTTTGCAAAATGAATCCTGCAAAAGAGAATCTCTGTACGTATAAATGATGCTTCTAATTAATACTGTTTGCATACAAAATTTGGTTGAATTTTGATGATGAAACATTTTATAGATATAACAAATTAATCTAAATTATTTGTATAAACCCCATAAAAAAACACGTCTGCCACACATACCACACGTTATTTTACATACCTTAATGTAGCAATATTTCGTGAAACTTTTGTATGAATCAGTTGGTTGGTCCTTGAAATATGAGACAAAACCTCCATTGTTCATGTGACGATCTTAATAAATGGAGGACAAAAGCACATTTTATAACTGTCATTGATACAATACACAATGTTAAATTTTAATCTGTAACATAGCTTCGTAGACATAGCACACTAAGCTTAAAATGTTTGTATAGACGCCATTCGGAAAACAAGAGACTTACACATTTAAAACATATAAATTAATGTGGCCTACCACAGTACAACTTCTTCGCAAAATTTGAAAGTAATTGGTTGATTATTTCCCGAGATACAACATAAAAATTATTTTATTTCATGTGGAGCTATCTTACAGAATGGCAGATAAATTAGGCTTTGAATAGACAATTTTTGCGGATATAATTGATACTTTCTGCATACAGTAAAGTTGAAATTTGTTTTATAGTTTTGTAGTTAAAAAAATTCTGAGCTAAAATTGTTATATACTGGCCATTTTTAAATATGTGTCTGACCCTCTCTAAGTTTATCAGTTTACATGGCCTGCCATAGTGCTACTTTTTTGCCAAATTTGGTATAAATAGTTTTTTTCGGAGACATCGCAAAGTTTTAATTTGTCACATGATACTATTTTGCAAAATTTCGGTTAGAAGAGATTTTGTGTGGACACATTTGATGGTTGTAATATATACAGGCNCATGATACTATTTTGCAAAATTTCGGTTAGAAGAGATTTTGTGTGGACACATTTGATGGTTGTAATATATACAGGCAGCATACAAATTTTAATTGGAATTAATTAAATGGTTTCGACGATATAACATACAAAACTAAAATAGCTATATGGCCACCATTTTGAAAATAAGTGAATAACATACCTAAAACATCGCAGTTAACATCACCTACTGCAGTACCACTTGTTTGCCATATTTTGTAGAAATCGGTAAATGGTTTTCTGAGATATGATTTTAAAAACTGATTTTTCGTGAGGCACTGCCTAACAAAATGGAGGACAAAAGAGGTTCCATGTAGACACATTTTATGTTTGTTATATATACTCCCAGCATAGAAAGTTAAGTTGGAATAGATTGAATGGTTTAGAATATATAGCATACTATGCTAAAATAGATAGATGGACGCCATTTTGAAAAAAATAAATTTACATATTAGAACAAATTTGTACATATCAACTGGCGCAGTACTACTCGTCTGCCAAATTTGGTAGCAATTTGTCAATTTTTTCCCGAAATATGAAACATAAACTTTATGCATTCATGTNTACTCGTCTGCCAAATTTGGTAGCAATTTGTCAATTTTTTCCCGAAATATGAAACATAAACTTTATGCATTCATGCCACGCTATCTTACAAAATGGAGGGGAAAAGGTTGTTTTTTTACTTCTTATAATAAGTACTACAAGCGTACAAAAGTTGGTTAAAATAGGTGAAATAGTATTGTAGTTATAACAAATAAACCTAAAATATTTGTATGGCTGCTATTTTAGAAAAAAAAAACCTAATTAAGTTAAATTACATACAATTACCTAGCTTTTCGTAGTATTACATACGTGCCAAATTTGGCGAAAATTTGTTAGGTAGTTTTTGAGATATAATGTAAAAGCTTTATTTATTCATGTGGCGCTATATTTCAAAATGGCATACCAACAACAATGTTCACTTAGGAATTCAATGATGACAACTTGTGCTGTCAGAAATTAAAATTAGTTTTAAAACGGTTGAATGGTTTCTGTGATATAAAATACCGCCCTAAATTTTAAAATGGCCGCCATTTTGAAAGTAAGGGCCCGGTGTGGTCGAAAACAATAAAAGTCAGGTGTCAATCGTGAACAGCTTTGAAGTGAGCCCCGGCTTCCCGGCTTTGTAATAGTGAGTGTGGTCCGTCATGCAGTGTAAATACTTGTAAGTAGCCCAATGGGAAAACTTACTGAAAAGTCCTGGAGGCTGCTTGCAATAAAGCAAGCATTTCTGAAATTAACCTTCGAAAAAAATTACTTTCCGTAACAACGTATACTATGTTAGAGTGCACATTGGAATGCGGACTCCCAGTTAAGTTGGCAGCGAAGAAATAAAAATAGTCGTAAGGCTCTGCATTGTCTTGTGAGTGTAGTGTTTAAAGTGTTGTCCTGAGGTAGGTGATTCTTTTTTCGTTCGCATTATAGTAGGAATATGCGTATAACAAATTTACATGCACGACAATTCCAAGATTTCACTTGGGTGGTGCATGCAAGTCCATGTCAAGGTTAAATGTGCATATGGTAGAAGGATACAATGTAATCAGAGAAGTAGATCCTATGCAGGAATTTCATAAGTGCTCTGTTTACCGTGAAGAGTCCACGCTATATTTTCTGCACACCGCAGGAAATTTCAATAATGCAAATGTTGATAATTCATTTCCCCACAAAACACCGCATTGTTTATGTCTCACGAAAACAAGGCATTCGAGCCTCAACCATTTAAACTGAAGCATCAACAGGAGAAGATAAGAAGCATGCATTCTAGAAGAGTAGGAATAGAGTCGCTTATGGACGAGATGCTGAGCCCCATCGTCAGGGAGCTGGCCGTGTAGGACCGCGGACTGCTGACAGAAGACAGATCCAGCGAGTGACCGAGGACCTTACTACTGGTCATCCATGAAGCTGGCAGGAGGCAGGGGCAGCACAGAGCAAGTGCGCAGCATTCTGAGCCGGGCCCCTTTCCATCAGGTGGCTGCTGATTGAAGACCACAGCGATGACCACGATCTGATGGCATGGGTCCCAGGCATGCACGCAGCCTGAGAAGATTTACCTTGCTGCTGTGCCGGGGACGGAGGATACCGGGCCTCAGTAGCCTCACCTTGCTGGGGTGCTGGGGACGTAGGAGACCGAACATCAGGAGCCTCGCCTTGTTACGGTGCCATGGACGGTGTGGTGCCTTTTCGTCTGCCACTGAGGAGATGACTCGAATGCAGATGGCCACGTACTTCTCCGCCTGTTCAGGGCTGAAGTAACTGCGCCAGTACATCAAATTATGTGGATTACCCAACCTGAACAGACTTTAGACCAATGTTGACTATATCTTACTCCTGAAGTGGAATATGAACCTGGTCTCACTGTGTACATGAAATCACGTGAAACCCAGTGGACTTGAGGTCGATGTTCAGAGTATTTATTATACCTGAAGTGTCATATGGAACAAGATAACTTATGTGATGTACGTGCTTTTGTGTGTTAAGAACATTTCTAGACACTACAGAGAATCAATGAATAGCAGTGATAGGTCTTAACAACCTACAGATATTCAACTTATTGTGTGCTTAAGAACTATCTTCAATATGAATTTGACCATTATTTATAAGGCAGTGACATAAGATCTTGAATATTTTGAGAGTGACTTGCTATGAACGCCATCAGAAAGTGACGACACTGGCTTTCATTTAGAATTTAGTTTGTCTTAACCAAGTAGTCAACAGCAGCAGAAACATGACATCAAGGCAGTTTGAAAACAACCAAAATTAATAATATGTTACAAAATTAATTCAAAATTAAAAGCACTTTGAAAATTTTACAAAAACTCACTCTATCTAATAGTTATTTACACATAGACAATCCTATAAGAATTCTGATGTATATTATGTTTGAATCATTTATTAACGAACCTGCTTATGCAGGGTGACTCACAATATAAATGTACCTAAACATATGTATGAAAGAACAGGTAGATATACTAGAACGAGGTGATTCAAATGTAATTCTTTGCGTAATTCTGCAGAGGCAGTTTACCAAATGTATTATAACGTTGGAAATTATTTATTGAAACACCAAGAGCGCCTCAATTAAAATATATAGTTACTGATATAACTAATGAACCTACTTTCCTCAACTTGGGTGCAATTTGTTTCTAAATAATTTCTTAAAAGCTGAGTTGGTAGGTTGGATTTTTCGTCTCGTTGAAAGCAATATCATTGGAAATGAAACCAGAAACATATGCAACAGTAATAGGGCAATTTCTAATACATATGTGTCTTACCCATGACTCGAACCCAGAAAATCTAGCACCATAAGCTAGTGTGCAATAAACNAATTTCTAATACATATGTGTCTTACCCATGACTCGAACCCAGAAAATCTAGCACCATAAGCTAGTGTGCAATAAACTGTATTACGGAGGTTGGATTCGAGCATTAACTTCGAATTTAACCAGTATAATGTTTCTAATGGTAGGATTTACAAACCTTACATATTTACAGGGCCGTCATTTTTAAAATAAGTGACTGGGCTACTTTAAACATTTGAAGTGACCTACAATAGCGCTACTTGCTAGAAAAATTTGGTGAAAATCGGATGATTGGTCCCTGAAATGTGGCATAACACATTCATATTTTTTATGTGACGATCTTTATAAATGGAAGACAAAAATGCTATGTATTAGCACATTCTATGATTGTATATTGCCAGTATACAAAGTTAAGCTAAAATCGATTGCGTAGTTTCGTAGATATAGCACACTTACCTAACATTTTATAGCAACCTTTCTGAAACCAAGTGTCTGTCACACCTATATATATTATATATGTATGTATATATGTATGTATATATATGTATATATATATAGTTATATGGCCTATCACAGATCAACTTCTTCGCCGAATTTGGTAAGAAAGTGTTGATTGTTTCCAGACATATGACATAAAAACTTAATTTATAATATAGGGCTAACTTACAAAATGGCAGAGAAATGAGGCTCCTTATAGAGAAATATGATAGTTGTAAGACATACTGCCAGCATAAAAAGTGAGGTATAAATTTGTTTCGTTAATAAAGATACTGAGCTAAAATATTTATGTAGCCACCATTTTGTAAATAAGTGCCTGATATACTTAAAAAGCACAAGTTTACATCAACTGCCACAGTACTTCTTGTTTGCTAAATTTGGTAGGAATCATTATTGCAGTGTTGTCAACAGAAGCCACAAATTCGATAAAAAAATAAAAGACATGGATTTTTGTACGTTACATGTTTTTCGCTGATAATTGGGCACTTTTGAAAGCCCTTCTTGTCTACTCGTTTCGTATTCTTTTACCAGATGTAAAAATATCATTGCCCTTGTTTGAAACGTAAATACGTAACAAATATTTAAATTCTGACTGTTAATTGCCAAAAAATAGATAAATGAACAGAAGCAAAGATAAATAATTTCAGTGTTCATAAACCTAGGCATTGCACTTTAAATACGGCGTCCAGCAACTTAATTACGGTTTGTGTATTGCCGCTAACTTATCTTCGTATTAAAAGTACGGCGTATAAATATGTGGGCGCGGAATTAATTTTATGCAGTTCCTGTTTTTGAGCACATGATTATAATCATTAGAACATTAGTAAACATGTTTAAGAAGCCAAAAATTTAACAGATATGATTAACCGACTCATGAATGAAGTGGCCATTACTATGGCAGCAGTTGTCATGTAGTGGAAAGTTGCGAAATTGGAACATTTATTAGTATGTCACAAGGAGGCCTTACAAAAGTGCTCAGTTGTCCGTGAATTCCGTGACTAGATTTAAAGCTAAAGTTTTCTCGGTTTTGAAAGTTAGAGAAATGAGCATGTGAGCGTCTAATGTACTTCGTGATAAAATCATCCCGTCTTAATTTGCGTAATAAAAACATAAATAATTTTTATATATATACGAGGAAATTTGAAACAGTAAAGAACAAGAACAATTTTTGTGCAGTTCCATTTCTCAGACAACTGACTTGTTCTGCTTGATCCTACTCGAATGTTAACTGTGTCCGTTGTAACATGCACTAACTATTGTTGCCCAGCCGGGAATCGGTTTGTGCGCCGATTTCTACGCAGCTATCTCCGGGATGTGCCATCGACGTATGCCGCATGCCAAAGCAGCTATGACGTCCGTTCGAACACGATCTACAAGTTAACTCAGTATGAACGAGGCGAGGAGTATTCTACTGTCTCACTTTCAGCTTTCTTCTGTTGTTGTAAATGCTTATTGTAAACTAACACCTATAAAACAAAAGTATAAGTTGAATATACAAAAGTCGGAATGAAACCATCATCCAAACAAGAGGCTTCAAATTATGACATAATGTAAAATAATTTTTCCTATTTGTGGTTGGCTTTATTTCTGCGATATTTCTGACATATGTCAGGGTTGCTTTAAACAAAAAACGAACTAGTATTCTGGGTATGGAGGGGAGGGGGGTAATTTACGCAGAGATATGGTCTATTCACAGTAGACTGAGCACTTTTTAAGACGCTCACAGCAGCCATGATAACACAAAAACTTTATTTTATTGTGGCCTCAAACGTTAACTTTGAGAACTATTTACTAGTTACATGGCAATTTTTTGTATTATATATTGGCTTAAGGGTACAAATGAGCTGAAGGGATCATTTAAGCATGGCCTTGAAAAGTGCTCACGTTACCGTTATGATATCCCTAAATTTCAGCTACGGTTTGAAATATTTTAATGTGGGTGCCATTATATTTTGAATGAAGATGGAATAAAATAGGCCCTAATTATTTTCTTTAATGCCGACAGCTATAAACAGTAAAACATGGGACGTAATCACAGGACTTGTGAGAAATAGCTACTAACAAAAATTGTCAATTAAGTAAATCATTTAGAAAGCTTCTAAAGAACTTATATTCTGGTTCATTAAAATAATAATTAATAACTCTCGTGAAATTGACTTGAAAGGAATCTCTCACTCATATTTCAGTCATTACAAGAACAACTTATATTTTTGACACAAAATTGGAATTGGAAAGGGCTTATCGACGGCCCCCCGGTGTTATGCCTGAAGACTTATCAAGGGACAGCTTACAAACTTAAACTAGCACACATGTCTTATCCAGGATTCGAAACTGACACCAACCGACTGCGCCAAGAGAGGTCGGCTTCTGCCCCGGAATACCTGCCACTATTAGCCTGCAAACCACGAAAAAAAAAAAGAAAAAAAAACTATCTACGATCTATAGAATACAGATGAAGTAAAATGCGTCGCATAGAGCGATCGGGACAAAATTCTTGAAGATAAAAATCCTTAACAACTTAAGATGGCGAGGTCCCGGGTGGTGTGGCGTCACTCCGAGAGTCATCTTCAATAAACTTGTAAACGTCGTGAGCAAACTTGCCAGCGCGCACATTTGCAAGCTGCAGAGTTGTAACCGACAGTTTGATCACAACTCAGTTACGCCTTCGTTGTGTTGTTTCCATTGGCACGTACTATACCAGCATTCTTGCACGGATCAATGTCGTGGGAGGAACATCTCACATATAAACTCCAGATGGCTTTTATTAATTTGTATACTCGTAGGGGGCAACGGTGGCGTAGTGGCCAGGGCACTCGCCTCCCACCACGGTGATCCAGGCTCGGTCCCCGGCGGGCTCACTCCTGGATTTTTGCATGTGGGTATCGTACTGGACGATGCCTCTTGCCGGCGGGTTTTCTTGGGGTACTCCCGTTTCCCCCGCCCTTGCATTCCAGCGCCGCTCCATTCTAGGGCCTCACTTCTGTCATGCCCGGGATGACGTTCACCTACGGGTGCCAGCTGGAAAGACCCTCACTCGGAGGGTGTTGCCTTGCCCTGGGTGCACCCCCCACACGACATTATTATTGTATTGTATACTCGCGCTGCACTTACGCAATGGAGAAAGGGATCAGCGATCGGTGTGCCAGTGTAACAGATGCGGATCTAACGTACTCTAGAACATTTTAGTGATAGGATAATCGCTTGTGAAATAATCGGTTATTCGATTATATAATTATAATCGGTTCTTCAATTACTTCAAAACAATTCAATTAATTACAATTCTCAGGTGTTTATACTTAAGCAAAACGTAACATTGCCGATATCTACATGTTTTACATTTATTGAAACTATAAAACATAATTTTGAAAATACAAATGTTCAAATCTGCAAGTACGTAATATAAATAAAATGTATGTTTTCTGTACGTCATACCTGAATGACATGTAACTGCTAAACAATTGGGCCATTTAAATAATAGGTTGTCAGAAATATACACAAGTATTTAACATTATAAGCTATGTTTTTGAAAAAAAGTGTTTTGGGCCCATTTCAGTTGTAAAACCACTCAACCACTTTTCAAAATAGCATTAATTAATGAAAATAAACAGAAAAATTTTTGATGAAAATAATTTTTAACCAATTTATAGAAATATACAGTATTTGCCGTCAATTTTTATATATGGATTATATATGGAAAGACAATCGATTATTTTTACCAATCATTTATTCGATTAGAAAAATGCATCATTCGAATTACAAAATTATCTGATTATCCCATCACTACACACGTCGATTCTCCAACAAACTTAGTGATATAAGATATGTGAATCAGCTGACTTCTGGGAAATATCGGGGAAGACTGCTCTTCCCGCGAGCATAAATATCGGCGTGAGCTAAATTTTGCGGTGAGACTCATGCGAATTAAGCCATGTCTACAACCAACTTGACGCTAAACATTAGACGCTAAACTTTACCACAAGAAAACTGGCATGCCTACAATTGACATTATTATGAATGAAAAATAAAAAAAATATATAAATTGTATTTTTAAAATTCCTTTTTTGTAAAAAAAAAATTTAAATTCCCTTTTGTAAAAAAAAAGTCCAGAGACTTTACAGTTACCCTCAATTATTTTTAAATTCGTTTTGTGTTATTTGTTAATATATTTCATATGAATTAACAGAATAAAAATTTACGGCGATAGCAGTGCCATCTATTGCCAAACACGTCTAATATTTTTTTTTTGTTTGTCTATGACGTCTTGAATTATGATTGGCTGGCGTTAAACGTTAAATACAAAAACTTGAATGTTGGCCGCCTTGTAATGCGTTGCGTTCGCAGTTTTGCGTCGCGGCAACGTTTAGCGTCAATTGTAGCCAGAGCAATTACTCGCCACAGATATGCGACTTATTGTAACGCGTTATTGTAGCATCGACGCTATTGTAGCCAAGCCTTAACAAGGACGGTCTCTGACTGGCTGTTCTATTTTTCCGCCCTTCCTGTTCGGCGTTATTGGCGTACATTTGAACCGGGCATTATTCGCCATTCGCTAGTAGATTGTTGTGGTAGCAGAGGGGAAATGGTGCAGAGTGCGCACCCAAGGTGCGCAATTCCTACTCACCGTGGCCCAGCATTGGACTTCTTTTCTGTCGGTACGACTATCATTAACGACGTGAGAAAAATTTGAGGTAGGAAAACTGTTTATGTAAACAAGTGTCCTGAGATATTTATAAACATTCCCTAACCAGTTATTTAATGCAATTAGATTAAGTTATAATTGTTAAAGTATTTTATTCATACACTGAAGTGCCAAAAAAACTGGTACACCTGCCTAATATCATGTAGGGCCCCCGTAAGCACACNAGGAGGAAATTCACACCATGAATCCTGTAGGGCAGTCCACAAATCCATAGGAGTGCGAGGCGGTGGAGACCTCTTCTGAACAGTACGTTGCGAGGCATCGCAGATATGCTCAATAATGTTCATGTCTGGTGATTTAGGTGGCCAATGGAAGTGTCTAAAGTTAGAAGAGTGTTCCTGGAACCACTCGGTAGCAACTCTCGACGTGTGAGTTGTCGCATTGTCCTGCTGGAATTGTCCACGTCCGTCGGAATGCACAATGGACATGAATGGGTGCAGGTGATCGGACAGGATGCTTACGTATCTGTCACCTGTCAGAGTCTGATCTAGACGTATCAGGGGTCCCATTTCACGCCAACTGCACACACCCCCTACCATGACAGAGCCTCCACCAGCTTGAACAGTCCCCTGTTGACATGCAGGGTCCATGGATTCATGAGGATGTCTCNGACAGAGCCTCCACCAGCTTGAACAGTCCCCTGTTGACATGCAGGGTCCATGGATTCATGAGGATGTCTCCATACACGTACACGTCCATCCGCCAGATACAATTGGAAACGAGACTTGTCAGACCAGGCAACGTGTTTCCAGTCATCAACAGTCCAATGGCGGTGTTGGCGGGCCCAGGCGAGGCGTAAAGCTTTGTGTCGTGCAGTCAACAACGGTACACGAGTGGGCCTTCGGCTCCGAAAGCCCATATCAATGATGGTCCGTTGAATAGTTCGCACGCTGGCACTTGTTGATGCCCCAGCATTGAAATCTGCGCCAATTTGAGAAAGGGTTGCACGTCTGTCACGTTTAATGATTCTCGTCAGTCGTCGTTTGTCCCGTTCTTTCACGATATTTTTCTGGCTGCAGCGATGTCGAAGATTTTATGTTTTACCGGATTCCCGATATTCACGGTACACTCATGAAATGGTCGTACGCGAAAATCCAAATGTTTTCGCTACCTCGGAGATGCTATGTCCCATCTCTCGTGCGCTGACTATAACACCACATTCAATCTCACTTAAATCTTGATAACCTGCCTTGGTTGTAGCAGTAACCTATCTAGCAACTTTGCCAGACGCTTGTTGTCTTATATAGGCGCTGCCGACCGCATCGCGTTACTCTGATTGGTTCCATACCTCTGTTATTTGCATACGCACGCCTATACCAGTTTTTTTGTCTCTTCAGTGTATTTCAGCAGAAGAGAAGGTATTTTGCTGCACGTCGTGTCATGTGCATCAACTTTAATGAATGTATGCCTAAGTAACACGATTCAGCATCCAGAATAAAATATCCAACAAGCTGAAAAATAATGATTTTAGTGATTTCATTATGGGAAACGCCGATTTTTCACCAAGCAATTCTGATAGTTTGTTATAAATAACAGCAGGTGCAAATAAGAAAGCAGCTTGATATTTCTAATATTTATCCTGTAAACTGTGACGAAATTAGTTTTTCGGCAAAAGGGCAAAGTGTGATTACACGATATTCCGTAAGAACCTTGAGGGTTATTTTGTCCCAATTTTTGGAAATAAGTACGTACTTTTGTAATTATTAAAAAGGAGCATCTTTGTTCTCTTGCTGCTCTCTGGAAACTAAATTGAAAAACAGAATGCAGAACATTTGTTACTAATAGTTAAACCAGTTACTGTCATTTAAGGTAACTTTGTACCAATAAAGGGTAATATTGTACCACACATATTTTTTTATAACAAAGGATTTACAGCCCCCACCTTAATGTATACCTCACTGCTAACTATTTTATTTGTATTTAACATGGAAATATGAAGCCAACCTCCCGTGACGCAGTCGGTTGGTGCACCGCTGGTCTAGGGTGCGGGAGGTTCTGGGTTCGAACCCCAGGTAACAGATGGGTGTTGATTTAAGTTATGTCATAAGTTAGTTTCTAAACCATCCACTGATAAGCCTTCAGGCATAGCACCGAGGGACATTCTTAAGCCCTTTCTAATCCAATGGAAATATGAAGGGATTCTTTAAGCCTCCACATAAAATAAAAGTAGGGAGGTAGTACAAAGTTGGCCTGATGAACCAAAGTTACCCCAAATGACTGTAAAAGGCTTACATAAAATTTGGGCCAAAGTTACCCCTAAGTTCTGCAAGGAAAAACAAAATATTTGCAAGTGAGCGAAACTATCTCACAAATTTCACCTATGCGTATATTTGTAGTTTCAGTTTGTTATAGGTTGTTCGTGGTTGATTTAGCACTTTTGAAATTAACCTTTGGAAAATGTCACTGCCCCTTCCTGTACGTATTTTAACAGGCACACTGACAGGCATGCACCCAGTAAAGTTGGTAACGATGGAGGGAAAGTAGTTATATGTATTAACGTTAAATATAAAATGTCGGGTAAACATTTGAGAATGCAACAATTATTTACTTTACTTTTTGTTTTTTAATGCTTATAAATGTAAGAATTAGGAAACTTGTAAAATAATGTATAATAGTTTTACATTTTCACTTGAATGAAGTATGAATAAAGTGATGGGGCACACTCCAGAGTTAATTTTACATTTGGCGAAGAAAACACTGTACCCACGAGCAGATATTAAGTAGGGCTTTCAAAAGAGTTCAGTTTACCGTGANAATTTTACATTTGGCGAAGAAAACACTGTACCCACGAGCAGATATTAAGTAGGGCTTTCAAAAGAGTTCAGTTTACCGTGAACAACCTATACCTAAGTATTTTGTTATTGCAATTATGGTCTTGTGTAATTCGTTAATCCCTTACAGTCATCGTGTACGTTGCCAGCAAGTAAATTAAATGATCCACACTGTAAACAGCAAAATGTGGCGTCCAATAAGAAAAATACTTCAAGTGTGTGAATCATAATTCTTTGTTGAAAATATATTACTCTGTCTCATAAACAGCTGCTGCCAATAATATCAAATATAAGCACGTTTTTTGTTGGCTGTGACAGGTTGTGACATATGGCGGTGTGATATGTACAGGTACAAACAAAATAATTGTTCGTCGCAACGTATAAAATAATATCTTTATCGCTGACAGAAAGAGTTACACACAATTTGCCTTTAACAAGGTATATATTTTTCACCTAAAATTAGAAGTGTTCNTATCGCTGACAGAAAGAGTTACACACAATTTGCCTTTAACAAGGTATATATTTTTCACCTAAAATTAGAAGTGTTCTTCAGAGTTGTGAAATTGAAAGTGATTGAAATACCCCGCCCTATACCGCGGAGTAAGTATTAAAAATGGCCAGCAAAGCAGAACCTGGGGAAGGTTACCTAAACATCTCAAATAACAGTGAATGGCCGATGGCTTTGCTTTTGCCGTTTCGCTGTTAGGAGTAGCTGAACCAGGTTAAGTGTGTAGAAGCTGTATCGCATTCCGCGGTGTTCTGTAGCTCCTTTCCTCCGGCCTCGCTCGCCTCAACACGTAAAACTTTTTTTTTAGACCGCAGTTCTCGGAAGGTTGTGTTTGTCTTCTGCCATTTTTCCAGCTGGGGGCAGTAACCGTAAAACAACAAATGGAAAGTTTTACGTTCCATAAATATTTATGTTTTTTTTTCGAATAAACTTTCATACGCTGCGGGAAACCCGCGTGTATTTACCAGTTTTTTTTCAAAGTTGCAAAATAAGTAATAAAAACTGTAGAAGCCTGGAGTTTTCTTTTGCGAGCTCCTGCTGCCTGCGTGGTCAGAAAGATCATATTAAAAAGTTTTGAATCAAGAAAGTTGTGTTGATTTATGCTTTTAGCAGCACGCATTTACAACTTTTACATGACCATATTAAAAACTGTATAATTTAAAGCTTATAGTATAGCAATCATCTTGGAAATACGTAAATTGCGTTTTTGGGTCCCTGAATCGAGCGTACACTGAAGAACGCTTGACCCAAGTAAACTGCAATAGAAAATAATTCAATATTATAGTTGTCTCTGCATTTTAAAAATACTCATTCGATAATTTTATTGAACAAGTTATGCAGAAAAAATAGTGAAAGCTGAACGTAGTATATAAAACTGTGGTTCTGTACAATCAGGAAAATGTTATTTAGGAGCATAAATAAATAATAATTGAATTTTTAATATTGTATGAAGAGATTATATATTTTTTGAAAGAAAGTAGGCTTCTTTTGGATATTAATATTTATGCATGACATAAAATGTTATGGTTGAAATATGTAGATATTATTTTTCATACTCTCTTGAACCGCTAATCTTAATTTTTTTTTTTAAATCAATTATGTATTCCTTAAGATTTTTTTTTGTTTGGTTTATGCACTGTACANGCTAATCTTAATTTTTTTTTTTAAATCAATTATGTATTCCTTAAGATTTTTTTTTGTTTGGTTTATGCACTGTACATAAAGAGGGAATACAACGGACAATGATGTAAAATGCAAACAAAAAAAATATGCAAAGCAATTATATAGAACATGAGATTAATTAAAAATTTTAGTACAAATATTTTGCAGAGTAATAAGTAAATTATTTTATACGAAAGTAAAATATTTATATGAAACAAATTACAAACTCGAAGATGTGGATTTCGTATTGGATGGTAATTGGAAATAAAGTTTTTCTTTTCTATACTTAATAAACCTATATTTAAGGAGATTTTCTCAGCACCACATACAGTAGACGACTCACCATTGCCAATGTATCTCATTGGTAATCCCCTCCATTCCCTCCACCAATGATTCTCATTGGTTGATTACTTGTGTCCACTTCACCCCCACCTCTTAAAAACAGAATTTTTATTGGTTGATTAATTACGCTCGTTCCACACGCCACCAATGTTTTTCGTTATATCAGTATTGCCATCCCTAAACCCCTCACATTTGTTAATTCTGTCGAATACACATCACCGACCATATTAATTTTTTTCGTTTATCATTTGTTTAATTTTTCGTCTCCTAGGTGATGCTAGCGTATTAATTGTAGATTTCGCCGCCAGAGTCACTATGTTGGTTGTTGCCGCACTTGACCTTGTTCCCAATGACATTGAAATCGAAAAATCGAGAAAAATCACCGCCCATACAATTGTCCATGACTAACTGGTCACAACAGGGGGACCATACCGACTAACCATATTTGCCAACGACTAACTCTACCCAAGACTTGTTCCTGGCGAGACTGACTGAGCACCAGACTAGCTCCTGACGAGACCAGTTTCTGCAAAACTGGCTACACCAACCGACAAGACCAACCTGCCATTCCACCCACCTATACAAACGACGATGGACAATCTCGAAAAAAGTCTCTAATAAGAGTCTCGCAGCTAACTTCTTCGCACAAAATATTCGCAAAATTTTTGCAAAACATTTTTACCACAGCTGACCATACCAAAGGGTCGTACTAACTTACCAAGCCAACTGACCAGGCCAACTAACTAGTTGCGAAACAATCCTCTGAAATATTCCCCTCATTTCATTCGTTCGCCATATAGATATCATCCATTTTAAACGACCCGAGTAAGAAATAATACTTCAGATCAAACCATAGCACACGCTCGCTTTAATTTGATCTAAAACAGACTTTCTCAAACGATTGTTTATATCACTGAATTAATAAGCATTTGAGAGAAGCAGAACGGTCTATATAAGAAATTAAACACGCATTACTATGTGCACATAAATTTTATTTAATTTCTTATTATATACCTTCTTTCTTTCTAATAATTTTCTCAGATATTTGTAGATCATGGACAGTAGCCAAAAGTATCATGTGATATAAACCCGATTCTTCAGTTCATCGACGATTGAAAATATTTCAAAAATTCGTGAGAGACCCACCCCCACGACAATTAAGCAGGTCATCCAAATATCTGAGTCTATCAACGAGTTCATTCGGGTATTCGGGAAATATGTAAGGAGCGTTCTTGGTGCATTCTGCCATCTTCACACCACTTGTCAAAGGAAACTCGTTGGTGAAATGTGTGGGAACGTCGAGAGAATNGGTGTGAAGATGGCAGAATGCACCAAGAACGCTCCTTACATATTTCCCGAATACCCGAATGAACTCGTTGATAGACTCAGATATTTGGATGACCTGCTTAATTGTCGTGGGGGTGGGTCTCTCACGAATTTTTGAAATATTTTCAATCGTCGATGAACTGAAGAATCGGGTTTATATCACATGATACTTTTGGCTACTGTCCATGATCTACAAATATCTGAGAAAATTATTAGAAAGAAAGAAGGTATATAATAAGAAATTAAATAAAATTTATGTGTACATAGTAATGTGTGTTTAATTTCTTATATAGGCCGTTCTGCTTCTCTCAAATGCTTATTAATTCAGTGATATAAACAATCGTTTGAGAAAGTCTGTTTTAGATCAAATTAACGCGAGCGTGTGCTATGGTTTGATCTGAAGTATTATTTCTTACTCGGGTCGTTTAAAATGGATGATATCTATATGGCGAACGAATGAAATGAGGGGAATATTTCAGAGGATTGTTTCGCAACTAGTTAGTTGGCCTGGTCAGTTGGCTTGGTAAGTTAGTACGACCCTTTGGTATGGTCAGCTGTGGTAAAAATGTTTTGCAAAAATTTTGCGAATATTTTGTGCGAAGAAGGTAGCTGCGACACTCTTATAAGAGACTTTTTTTCGAGATTGTCCATCGTCGTTTGTATAGGTGGGTGGTATGGCAGGTTGGCCTTGTCTGTTGGTCTAGCCAGTTTTGCAGGAACTGGTCTCGTCAGGAGCTAGTCTTGTGCTCAGTCAGTCTCGCCAGGAACCAGTCTTGGGTAGAGTTAGTCGTTGGCTAATAAGATTAGTCAGTATGGTCCCCCTGTTGTGACCAGTTAGTCATGGACAACTGTATGGACGGTGATTTTTCTCGATTTTTCGATTTCAATGTCATTGGGGTCAAGGTCAAGTGCGGCAACAACCAACATGGTGACTAAATCGTCAACTCCTCTGGCGGCGAAATCTACAATTAATAAATAATTTTTAATAAAGTTTTTATAATTGTGTGATAAATTTTAATAAAAAATCTATTTAATGATTTTTAATACATTTATAGATTATTTGTAATTTGTTTTGGTTTTAAATGTCAAATGTCACCAGGGTCAAGGTCAATGTCACTGACATCTAATATGGCAGACAAGATGGCTACCGGGGGGACCGGAATGACAGAGCATGAACAGCTTCGATACTCCGATCACCCATCCCCTTGTCCCCGTATACCCATTTTTCTACTACTCATACGCCGAGAACATGTTTAGTGGGCACATTTCCCTGTTAGAAAACAGCAGTTGTTTTTTTTTTTATCGTGAAGTTACTGTAGACTCGATCGTCTTTCTGGAAAAGTTCCGTTGTATTCTGGATGCACAGAAACAGAAGCAATTTCCTCTAGTAAAATGTTTTAAACCTGAAGAATGAAATTATTTTTCTCCTATGTGAATTCCTGGTCATATATGTTTGGGGCGTGGCTGTAGAAATGAAATTTAATGTGTTATTGAATTGCGTATTGACACCATTCGTTTGCTAAATTTGGTAATAGGCGCTGAAACTCCAATCCTGGACGGCGTGCTATAACTTCATTGTAAAATAAACCAAAATAAAACATTTAATTTGAGTTCCAGTTATGCAGTTTGCTATTGTTTTACACCACGCTGAATTTCGTAAGACCATAGTCGACCAGACTGCCTGCCAAGCCTGCAGTCACTGAGTTTAAGGTTTCCTGGAGCTTTTACCCGCGTTTGAGCCCGAGAAGCGCGGGAGCGATAAGGGCGACACTGCCATTCGCATCAAGTGCACCATTGTCGCTAAGCGCAAGGCTCTGAACTGGCGAGCAGTGTTCTTGCGCTTGTATACCTATGGAACTTAACGATGAACTTATTATTTTATTGGTAGAAAGTATGTAGGAAGATTCAATGCAGGGCCCTTGAATGATTTCGTATGTATCTGACGCGTATATTTACCTTTTTGGAGTACTCAGAAATGTGTTTCTAAAGTGTGTGATGTCTTGAAAACACTCTACAGCCCTCGTCTGAAGCGTGTGTTCTTTTCGTTAAAAATCTCACCAACTTAAATGGCTAAAAATTTTCCGAAATTTAACACTAAAACAATTATTTTACAAAAAAAGTTAGTAATAAATACAATTTTTAAAAAAAANAAAATTTTCCGAAATTTAACACTAAAACAATTATTTTACAAAAAAAGTTAGTAATAAATACAATTTTTAAAAAAAATCTTAACATGCCAGTACTCCTTGGATAGTTGCGTTGAATAATTTTTATTTATAAGTTATGTTTAAAATCNAAAAAAATCTTAACATGCCAGTACTCCTTGGATAGTTGCGTTGAATAATTTTTATTTATAAGTTATGTTTAAAATCGATGCATTGGGAAGGAATTTCTTGAACATTAATTCCCTATTTAAACTGCAAGGTTACAGGCGTATCAGCCATAGCCCTTAAATTTTCGCCAAGTTAGAAATTAAAGTGCGAAAAATGTCTGTGGGGTTTTCTCTGTAGCTCTGGCTTCACGGGGGAATTTTCTCGAGAGGACTCTGGAGCAGGTAATAATGCACGACAATACGCGTAGTTCGTCTGGAAAGGGAAGATCATTCTTCTTCGGGAGCCAGCAGCGGGAAGAAGTTGCCGGAGGTAAATTATGCAGGAGGCAGTTGGCAAGCCTCCTCCACGGTCCGCCCCCCACACACCTGGCGCGCTGGCAGACGGCGGACGAGTTTCGCCGATACTGCGACGAAGCTTTTAGCGGTATCGATTATTCATGGAATATCGCGAGCGGGGCGCATCTCGACAGCTGCGAGGTCTCTTGTTGCCCGGCTCGAGCTGAGTAGTGTCGTTCGCGTGTAGAGAGCCGGGCAAGTGTCTTCACCCCACCTACTCGCTGCCACATGGAATNCGAGCTGAGTAGTGTCGTTCGCGTGTAGAGAGCCGGGCAAGTGTCTTCACCCCACCTACTCGCTGCCACATGGAATACCTAGACAGTCTATCCGCGGTATCTTCGCACTTTTTTTATGAGACCTTTGAAAAATCATCTCATGTATGACGAGTTTGGTTTTTTTCCTAGATGTGCAATACATCACAAGCGTTTTATACAAGTTAACATAAAACTATCTTATTTTTTATTAAATTGATATTTTGCTTATACTTTATATATTAATTATAATATTTAATATGCTATTAATATGAGTAAAAACAGTGACAAAATAGGTGTGTTTGTAATGCCTAGTAAGAAATAGTTCCTATGCAAAATACTATTACAGTGACTGCGCACGAATGCGGTGCGTTTACTCTGGTTCCCAGACTTAGTTAAGCTTTGTTTGCATGAGGCGGGTAAATATCCTGAAAGTAGAACTTCAACAGGGCTTCACAAAAGTTGGAAGTGACCGGGAATGGACTTCACATGCTATTCACTTTCAATTGAGCATTTTTTAAAAAAATCTCGGGATAAGTCACTTTCCCTCTCGGCGTTTATCTTCAAGGGGCCGCACTGACTGGCGAGCGCCCAGTAAAGTTGGCAACCACGGAGAGAAAATAGTTCCATGTTTTAACGTAGAATTAAAAGTTTTAAGTAAAATATTTGTAGACGCTGAAATTATTTATTTAGTTTTCCGATTTTTAATGCATTTAAAAGTGAGACTGAGCACATTCGTAATAATATTTACTTTTCAATTAATTTCAGAATATACATAATGAGCCACCACATGGTAATGTTAATTTTACATATGATGGAAGAATATAGTCAATTCACGGTTTCTACACACTTTTTGAAACAAACGTTTGAAATGTCACCCCAAAAATAACCTGTTCGCCTGTCTTTTAAATAATTTGTATGCCAAAAATATTCAACACTCGGATTAACTTTATTAAAGAATTATATTATATCTTAAATTAAACTTTAACTTAGCGTCTCGCATAATTTGTAATATTCATTTCGTATTCAAAATGAATTAAAAACATTAAGAGCAGCGATGTGTTGGCAACGGCTGGTAATAAATAGTCCACAGTTAAAATATTGTTACAGCATAGATTTGGTATGCCATTTGTAAATGAAATGTTTTCTATTGAAATATTTACATTTTTACGAAACACTGATGGAAACATATTTAATTGTTATTTTTGAAAATATCAGCGCAAATTACGGTGCGTAGGCTTTAGTGACATGGTGTTTTTTTTTTTCATTTCCGAGGAAGAAACTTGAACAGGCGGAGCGGAGCTTGTCATTCTCTCTCTCTCTCTCTCTCTCTAGAAGGAAAATTATGCACGTTTTCAATTTTATCATTTATTATATTTACTACAGAAAAAATAATTATTTTTTTAGTTTAGAATTTTAAACTGAAAAGGATTTTTAATATTAGAACACGTGTTAGAATGTTTAGATGTGATAGCGGGTCGGTTACAAATTGGAAGTTGGCAGAAGTTGCGACGTGGCATGGCGCTGTGCTTTTTGCTGAAGGAAGTGTTAATTTTTCTTCCTGTGAAAAATACCTAAAATGAACACACTATGTTGAACACGTTTTGTTTTTCCAACCTACCTAGGCAAGTTACGGATGAAACTGTTTTTCCACGACAGGAATAAATATACAGTAACGCGTGTCGTGTTGGTTAGGAGTGAGTGCGTGCAATCGAAGTGGCCTTTGTCGCACCTGCGTCGTGGCCGTCGCGCTGGGCGTCCTTACCTACCCCAACAAACTATCGCTGAGATGCAAGTAGGACTCGCGGCTGTGTGTGTGACGGCAAACACTGGGCGTGCGAGGTTTATACACTTAAACCATAAACTGTTCTAGTGTCAAAGTAAATTATTTGAAATTCAAGCCTGTTTATTGATCGCAACTTTGTAACTTAACCTTGGTGTTTGGAACACAGCTGTGTAACGTGCTTACGTTTCTGTGAAGTGAATTTTACCGCAGTCCCAACAAATTACTAAAGCCCCAGCCAGAATTTTTTTTAATAAATAACTAATCGAGCTGGTAAAAACAAACTATGCAAAAAATATGTGCGGAATAAAAATTCCTGTAGGTCTATTTGTGTGCATGTTCGCCGCCAGCTCTTAAGTTTGTCGTCGCTACGTTCGAAAAATAAGCGACACGAGTTGCGCACTTTAGTTTACTGTATTTCGTTGGACTAGTTGCTCCTCTGTTTTAATACATATTTTTTCGATTGAGGCAGTTCTTTTAACGAAATAACCCAGCACACGTCAACAACAAAAGTAAACACTGCAGATCTTTCCCCCGCAGTTTTAACAGGGCTAAACACAGTCGCGGCAAAATATTAACGCGTAGTATGCGTAATGTGCTATATATTAATTACTCTGGTTGTATTTGAAAAGAATTAGTAATACCGTTTACGAATGTTTTATTAATTAATTTTATAAACATTCAATTCAAGATCGAAAGTTATGATTTTATGAATAAAACAAATATATATAATTAATTATCAAAAATAATTGTTACCAGTAGCAGGCCTACCAAATTTTTTTGAATACAACTAAATTAATAATTATAATTGTTCTTTGTAAAGTTTTTCTTGCCAAATTAGCTTTCTGGAGCATCCAGAATAGAAATACGCTTAAATTGTAATTAAAACTGGACTCGTTGATATTTGAACGCATTAAAGTGTAACATTAATAGTAGGTTCTGCTGCAAGGGATTGGGGGTGCGCTCAAGTGGACAAGGCGGCCGCATATTTTTTCCCTTTTTTCTCTTGGAATTACCCTTTTCCCCTCAAAAGCGTCCATTTTCCCTCAAAAACGCTCAAAATTGCCAGAATTTCCCTAAAAAAAGTTCGAATTTCCCTAAAAACATGCAAAATTTCCCGCAAAAAAGGATCCGGAGGAATAAGGCGAAAATTGTGCAAAGGCCCGCCGGCGTGTGCAATCACTTACAAGAACGCTTTGTCATTCCATGCCAGTGCCATCCATCTTGTCTGTAGAATGTTCGAGTTCATTGCCCTGTCTTATTCCTTCCAGTCTCGTTCACCCACACCCGTTCTCTCTCGCCTGCTATATCCCTTGGGGTTTTCTCATATTACTTCCAGTTTCCTTTATTTTCTATCTTGTCTTTTTTTCACATGCTCCATCATTCCTTCCTGTCTCTCTCTTGGCTATGCTATCCCACGGGGAGTTTTCTTATATTCCCTGCTGTCTCCCCTTTTCTCTCTTGTCTTTTATTTCGCATGATCCCTCGTTACTTCCTGTCTCTCACTCTCTTGTCCGTTCTATCCCTTGATAGATATGGGGGGAGGGGAGAGTTTCTCATATTCCTTCCGATGTCCTTTATTTTCACCCTTTCGTCCCTCTTGCCTTCCTAGCCCATCATCTTGGATGTTTGGATGTTCCCCCACCATGTCCGTCTGCTACCTCCTCGGTTTTCTCATATTCCTTCTAATATACTTTAACCTGGCGTCCTGGCGGAGACGAGTCTTATGCACTGTCATTCCACCTGCGCGACACGGAGAGAAGCCTACCCTAGCACGTTAGCCTAGAGTCGCACTGCGCGTGTCGAGTACGTACTAAGCTTTCTTACAAGAATAGTTGGCTGTAATTTCCGTTCCATTTATGATACAGCCACCAAGTTCATAACATAGGTATCACCCCCGATGGCGAACAGGGCCTCAACGTCATGTATGTCCAAGTGCACTTATAAGCATGATTGACAGTAATTACCAAACTATTAAAGGTACAGTCACCAAATTCATAACATAGGCATCACCCAACAACGAAAAGGACCGCAAATTCCAGTACACCTTAAGCCACCTTATGAGAATAGTTAACTATTATTTCCAAACCGTTTAAGATATAGTCACCAAATTCATAACATACTCATCACTTCCGACGACGAAAAATACCGCAGGGTCAAGACACGTAAGGCCTTCGTATAAGCATAGTTAGCTGCCATTTCCCACCCTACAAAAACTATAGTNCCAAGCGCACTTATAAGCATGATTGACAGTAATTACCAAACTATTAAAGGTACAGTCACCAAATTCATAACATAGACATCACCCAACAACGAAAAGGACCGCAAATTCCAGTACACCTTAAGCCATCTTATGAGAATAGTTAACTATTATTTCCAAACCGTTTAAGATATAGTCACCAAATTCATAACATACTCATCACTTCCGACGACGAAAAAGACCGCAGGGTCAAGACACGTAAGGCCTTCGTATAAGCATAGTTAGCTGCCATTTCCCACCCTACAAAAACTATAGTNACCGCAGGGTCAAGACACGTAAGGCCTTCGTATAAGCATAGTTAGCTGCCATTTCCCACCCTACAAAAACTATAGTCACCAAATTCATATCACAGACATCACCTCCAATGGCAAACAGGGTGGTAGGGACAAGTACACTTTAAACCCTCTTATAAGCATAGACTTCCGACACTTCCCACCCACCTAAGCTACGACGACCAAATTCATATCACAGACAACAATTCCGACTGTAATAAAGGAGATAAATACAAGTAAACGTTAAGCCCTCTTATAAGCGTAGGTGGTCAGCATTTCCAAACATTTGAAGTTCGGAAACATGTAACAATAGCCCACACATGTAAATAAAATAAAGTTATAATTGCATGCGCGTCGCAAAGTTACTCATGTAAGAAGTAGTGTAGGGAGTGAAATAGCACACACATATGCATCGCCCTGCACACACTCGACAATCACCCACCACCGCCCTTGTCAGCTACCCCATGTGTCTACCAACTCGGATCCCCCTCAGCGACAATGTAGCCTCCCTTCGCCCATCGTAATCCATGCTGTATATATAAATGTGAAAATATGTACATAAATGTAGGCATGGCTAATGTACAACTAACAACGATATGCGAAAAAAATAAAACATATACAAATGTGCTGCGCTCATTATGGACATAGTCGTGAATAATGGTGAAATACAATACATATATAGTAATATAAACGAACACCATCAGTCCAACACAACGGACGTTGGTCCGAGTCATCGTAGGCATGGGTAAACCTTGACAACCGGCCATATAATGATAAATAAATAAAGTGGTATACAGTTGCAACGATAACAAGACATACATAATCGCAGACTACATTAAAACATGTCTGTGTTAATATAATTAAACACCTTCAGCTTTACAAGATGGTCGGGGAAACTGAGTGAAAAATATATGAAACCGCCCTGTATATGAAAAATCAGTCACGTAACAAACAATAAAGGACTGGCATACATGCAATTACATCACGAGCCTGATGTCTTTACGTGTCACAATATCTATATAAAAATATCCCGATGAAGCCACAGCTCATAATAGTGATATATGTGTTGCTATCATGCCAACATGAGAAAGAACGAATGATCGCAAGGACCAAACCCAAAAATGTGTACAATGTGTCAAGTACGATACACNATGCCAACATGAGAAAGAACGAATGATCGCAAGGACCAAACCCAAAAATGTGTACAATGTGTCAAGTACGATACACATTACGCGAGTTGTAAAGATCCTGTTATAATGCTTGACACAAAACAACATACATTTAAAACATTAGTAGCTCAAGAGAGAGGTCACTGCTACGCGCCATTGCAAAAATATATAAAAATAATAATTATAAAAGCAAATAACCTCCAGTGTGTATTGCGGGAGCAACGAGCGCTGTACGTTATGTTAGGAAAAAATTACCATTCTGAAGTGCGGGAACNATGCCAACATGAGAAAGAACGAATGATCGCAAGGACCAAACCCAAAAATGTGTACAATGTGTCAAGTACGATACATTACGCGAGTTGTAAAGATCATGTTATAATGCTTGACACAAAACAACATACATTTAAAACATTAGTAGCTCAAGAGAGAGGTCACTGCTACGCGCCATTGCAAAAATATATAAAAATAATAATTATAAAAGCAAATAATCTCCAGTGTGTATTGCGGGAGCAACGAGCGCTGTACGTTATGTTAGGAAAAAATTACCATTCTGAAGTGCGGGAACGATAAGAGGGCAACACCGCTACACACTGATGCAACAGATAAAAAAATAAAATGTAAAGGAAAACAGTTATAAAAACTTACCAAACAGCACAATCACATTTTACACGAGCGTCGGGTGCTGTACACTGAGTGTTAAACGATGTTAGACAAGACAAGGCCGTCCTGGTTAGTACCACAGAATAGTAAACGATTTCCTTACGAACAGTTTTAAAAGGAAAACGTCAAATTCAGAGCACAGCAAACACTCTCAACACTAGCAGCAGAATGCGTCCGACCCGACCGACGTTGTACGTTCATCTAACATCTTATGAATCAATAAGGCATCCCAGCTGGTCGACCGGCAGCGCGAGGACCGTGCAGGTCTCAACAAGTCGAAGGGATGGCACATAACACTGACCGAGGGAGATGCATCAGGCTCCAGAGTGGCAGACCAGCCGAGTCACACATGCACTTCCTTTACTAGAGGAATTAANCCGAGGGAGATGCATCAGGCTCCAGAGTGGCAGACCAGCCGAGTCACACATGCACTTCCTTTACTAGAGGAATTAAGTTACACAGTCCAAGGATTGATCATGTTTTAAACAATATATATACGTTAACTTATTTGAATACATTCCAAGTGCTAGAACTGTCATCACATAACGAAACGAATTGCCCATAAATCGCTCGCCACAAAGTTTTTTATTAATATAGAAACATCATTAAATGTACGAACTTTGTAGTTATGAGTAAGGCGCAAACGCACACACACAAACATTTCACCTATGTATATTCTCTATTTTTAGAAGACCCAAAACATAACAAGAAGAGGTTTACCTTAACTGAAAAAAAAAACTGTTTTAGCTCTTTTATACACAGTAGACCTGGGGGCCGCGAGTGCATCTTGTTACTATCGATGTGAACTCAATGGAAGCACAGACCACAATGACCACCGAACAAGACAGCAATTCGCCACTTACAAGTATTATAATTACACCACGCTTCGCAAAACATACTTACTTTTTACACATGCTATTGAAATTTTATAGGAAATTAGGTGTGCCCACGGCTCCGCTCGTGTGTACTACAGAATTATTGTTTAGGTTTTTTTTGTTAAACAGTTCTAATGACATTTTTTTCTTTGTAAAATATTAAGTTTTTTAATGGGGAAACAACAGCTTGAATTTNTGTTAAACAGTTCTAATGACATTTTTTTCTTTGTAAAATATTAAGTTTTTTAATGGGGAAACAACAGCTTGAATTTTACGTATTTATTTATTGAGGAATTAAATGATAAAATCGCTTATTAGTATTTCTCTGTTATAGATATATATGCTACCACGGAGTTTTTTTAGGACTTTTTATTCTACACAATTCTTTACTACATAATATTCTTCCATATTTAATGGTTTAGACCGCGTATTGCAAGAGAGCGCATTGGCGCAAACTTTTTTCCGACTTGATTCACTATTATCGTCACTGCTTATTCCTTATGTTACTTTACGTAACAAAATATATACTAAAACCTGGCTAGAGAACATGGCTATGAATAAAAAAAAACACGTAAATCGCATAAGTGGCTCTCGAGTGATAAGCGCACTAACAGACAGACAGAGAGACGTTAAGTTTTATAATATATAGATAACTCATGTACCCTGATGGCGCCGGAGACAGTGCATCCTCCTTGAAAATAAGATATAGTAGGATGAATACCCTAGAGTTCAATCATTTCACAAATAAAAAATTCAAAATGTTATGCAATTTAAAAAAACTTCTTTGTATGTTATATACTTACATATTTAAGTATCGAGCTCATCATGCAACAATCGCAATTAACTATATCTTCAACATAAATATTTTTGTAAATGACCATATTCAATGTATGATCATCTCAAATACTTGCAACCTGCCAGACATTTATAACTAGGTAACAAGCAGGTCACAATGTGACAACCCGAGATGGACATCACGAACCGTCATGTAGTGATAATCGTATACAAGCATGCATCTTGTAAAATATGGTTCCCACTACGTCGTCGAGCGAGCTGCAAAGCAGATCGTTACGCCTACATTCATCTACCACGATCGGGTATGCTGTTACAATATAAAGACGGAATCATTGGTTCAAGACTTGCCATCTGTAACACTGCCTGCATCGTCAACAGCAAGGGACTCTGGAGATTCGCTCCTTAAATCACAACAACATGAAAGTAGTCATTGCATATACGTCCGCAATGATAGTCTGAATAAAGAGATCAAGATGTGCAAAGACAATGTTTGTTGTTCATCGGAAAGTGAGTGGAAGTATTGTAGCAACACATTTACTTCCAGCATACCAGACATTTATAATCATAGAGCAGTAGGTACATTTCTTAGACAATAAGAATAAAAAAAAAATATGTATTTTTTTTAATACACGTTCTTCACCAATTTAAATACATACATAATTTGTCATTCACAAAGTCTCTAGCTCTGAGTTCAACAATAATCGAATTTATCTCTTCGCTGACAGAGAGATATCCACTTCTCTACAATGAAAAAACACCCGCAGTCTTTCAACCAGGTCATTGGGCAATTNATCGCTGACAGAAAGATATCCACTTCTCTACAATGAAAAAACACCCGCAGTCTTTCAACCAGGTCATTGGGCAATTAAAAAAATAAATAGCTAGACCTAACGTCACTCTTCTCAGAAGGTTCACGATACGTGTCTGCATGTATGTTCTTCCATGATGAGTAGGTTACAAAATACCTCAAGGCCAGAGTACAGGGTTCGAATCTACGTTTATTCTGTCCCAACTTCAAGTAGCCCTTATCTTCNTCGCTGACAGAGAGATATCCACTTCTCTACAATGAAAAAACACCCGCAGTCTTTCAACCAGGTCATTGGGCAATTCAAAAAATAAATAGCTAGACTTAACGTCACTCTTCTCAGAAGGTTCACGATATATGTCTGCATGTATGTTCTTCTATGATGAGTAGGTTGCAAAATACCTCAAGGCCAGAGTACAGGGTTCGAATCTACGTTTATTCTGTCCCAACTTCAAGTAGCCCTTATCTTCAGCAACACTTTTACGCTTTTGCTTTGCATATGTCGGCACTTCATCATCATCAGTAGAATATGCATATTTCACATCATCACCAGCAGACTTGGTGGTCACATTTTCGTTCTCGATGTCCTGGATAGTTGCAACATCTTCGTTTTTCACTTTACATGTTAGCGGTGCATGTTTGCTCTACACGATTTCTGACGATCTGTTTAGTCATCGCAATTTTCATACCAAATGTCCGCGATACTCGTAGTTCCTTCTTCACTCTCTATTTTGAAGCACAATGCAGTCCCGTTTAATGTTATCGGCGCTCGAACCATCGTTAGTTTACAAGACTCAGCAGGAAGGCTAGCAGTAGCCTTGTCTTGAGCCAATAATTTCAATGATTGCTGTCTTGGGCTAAGCAAAGATGAGTTACCTTTGCATGTACCACTGTGCATCTTTAGATTATCACTTTTATCAAATACTGCACCACATATATCGCATGTTAGTATTCTGGAGGTCAGTTTATTTGAACATTTGCACTGTTCATGGCGACGTGCATTGTAACTTTTACTGAGCGTTTTGCCGCAGGAACTTCATTGTTTTCCATGTAAGTGTTGAAAATTCGGCGATGTTTTGCATGTAGTCGTAGAGGAAATACTCGTTTGCACATCCTCTGTGGTTTTTTTTATCATGTTCAAGCATATCTGAACTAAAACATTGTACTACTACACAGTGCTGACTCCTGACTGCTGACTCCTCAATGTTGACTAAGCACTGCTGACTCTTCAGTGCTACCTTCACACAGTACCGTTGCCGCACATTTCAGTTTAACAACTGTGTGAATTTTTGCTGTTGCAGAAATTTATGCCTCCATTCTGCCTGTCGAAGACGAAGATATATTGCAATACTCTGTAGTGGGGTAGAGGGAAATCAGTTTGTGCCTATTTACTAAGTGGATAGTACCCACTCTTTATGATTTACTGAAGCCAGGGTACATCCCGAACCCTTGGTATCCATTTCTTCTTCCTCTTGACATAACTCGAGTATACTATCAACAACACAGCTTTCTATTGCAGAGGCATGACACACAGCTACATTCGAGGTCTTGAAGGATCAGGTACAATATTCACCATCGTGGGGCTCTGGCTTCGTATAGCTACAGTCGAGCCATATATTATACATGACAGCACCACGTTTTCCTACTTTATCGATAAGATGGTATTTTATATTATGTCTCATACTTGACAGGAAAGAGCAAACATCTTTCGATATAATTGTCATATTCGGTGCAACGAAATCGTTTAAAAGCCCCCTGGATTCAGATCGCTTCAGGAAAAAGCCATTAACATTATACTTTGGCTCGCAGAGCACCTTCTTAGGCTTTGTTATACAATATGATGATGATGATGATGACGATGATGTAGCAGATGTAATTATTTCCAGTTGTGAGCAATTTTGCGACTTTCGAAGTTTTAAATGTCTATTTAAATCGTCAACATGTGCATACATTTTTCGACACTTATCACATCGATATGTCATACGAATGATGCTCCTAACACATATACTTTTTAATGTATCCTTGTGTTGTATGCATATGTAAACTTCTTGTCTCAATAGTTACATGGATGTCTTGGTGGTAGCAAAGAACTGCTCTCAACATTTGTAGATGATTCCTCACATTTATTTGGTAGTCTTCGCAGATATCGCTTGGCAGGCAATGTAGAGATATACCCTTACATGTTGCAAGATGTCTTTTCAAGGTGCTACGATGTACAAACTGCTATTTACACTTTTCGCATGTAAAAATTGTACACTCTGGATTAAAACGACAACCAACTTTTTGCAGTTTTCTATTATGTTGCACTAACAAGGATGGCCTGGTCTTGATTAGCATAATCTAGCACAGCATACAATGCCCAACGCTTGTCCAGTATGCACTGGTTGGTAAGTGCTTATACCTATTTTCCTTTGCATTTATTTTTTATATCTGTTCATCAATATAAAGCAATATCGAGGAACACAGACTTTAAAGTTGTATAATTCGTCCATAAATTATCACTACTAGTGAATACTGTACTGCGCTTAACATATTGTAGAATTTTTTTTTTTTTGGGTTTGGTTTTTCTGAAAATATGCTCTTTTACTGTTGCCAGACATTCTAACTTGTCACGTAAGTTCTCGACGCAATAGAAATACTGTAATTACTATTATGAACTGTGGAATGATAGAGTATTTTTATATTAGAGGTTCGATGTGACATTATGCTCGCAGCACATTTGTGTACCGGTTGCTCCGTTATTATTTACTGTATCATGCAAATTAATTATCATGTATGAAATATTTTCAGATGTTGCACGGGGTTTCCCCCAACCCTCGGGTTAGGTTGACGGTGCAATGTGGTGGTTTAAAAACGGTAGCTATTCGGACTGCAAAGAGTGAACATCGACTGTAGATAATGTGCTCTTATTCGGCGATTTAAATTATTCAGGAATGTTATTTGTACTGCTACTTCAAGAAGACCTTTTCTAACATAACCAACTGCATACTGGAAAAAGCTGGTTGTCGTCAGAAACCAAAGTGTACAATGTTCACATGCGAAAAGTGTAAATCACAGTTTGGAGGTCGTAGCACCTTGAAAAGACATCTTGCAACGTGTAAGGGTTTATCTCTACACTGTCTGCCAAGCGATATCTGCGAAGACTACCAAATAAATGTGAGGGTTCATCTGCAAATGTTGAGAGCAGTTCTTTGCTTCCTCCAAGACATACATGAAACTATTGTGACAAGGCGTTTACATATGCATACAACACAAGGAGACATTAAAAAAGTATATGTGTGAGGAGCATCATTCGTGTGACATATCGATGTGATAAGTGTCGAAAAATGTATGTATATGTTGACAATTTAAATAGACATTTAAAACTTTGAAAGTATCAAAATTTCTCACAAGTTGGAACTAATATTATACTGGATATTGCATCTGCTACATAATCGTCATCATCATCATCTGATTGTACAACAAAGCCTAAGTAGGTGCTCTGCGAGCCAAAGCCTAATGTTAATGGCTTTTTCCTGAAGCGATCTGAATCCAGGGGGCTTCTAAAAGATTTTATTGCACCGAACATGACAATTACATATAAAATGACTGCTCTCTCCTGTCAAGTATGAGACCTAATATAAAAAACCATCTTATTGATGATGTATAAAAACACAGTGCTGTCAAATAATATATGGCTGGACTGTAGCTATACTAAATCAGGGCTTTATGATGGTGAATATTGTACCAGAGCCTTCAATACCACGAATTTCTGTCATGCATCTGCAATAGAAAGCTCTGTTGTTGATGTATACTCAAGTTATGTTAAGAGGAAGAAGAAAAGGTTACCAAGGGTAGGGTTGGAACCTGGCTTCCGTAAATCATCTAGAGTTGAGAACAAGTGGGTAATATCCACTTAGCAAATAGTCACATAGTGATTACCCTCTACTCCACTAGAGAGAATAACGACAACGCTTCGTCTTCTACAGGCAGAAAGGAGGTATAAATTACTTCAACGGCTGGGATTCACATAGTTGTTAAACTGACATGTGCGGCACCAGTACAGCATGAAGGTAGCAGTGAGGAGTCAGCATTGAGGTGACAGCACTGTGTAGTAGTACAAGTCTTTAAGTTCACATATGCCTGAAGGTGATGAAAATTCACTGATAATGAGCAATCGTGTATGTCCTGTACGACTTCATGCAAAACTTCACCGAGTGTTCAACATTTACATGAAAAATAATGTAGGTACTGCGGCAAGGCCTTCAGTAAAAGTTGCAATGCATGTCACCATGAACAGAGCGAATGTTCAATGAAACCGACCTCCAGAATACTAACATGTGATATGTGTGGTGCATTATTTGGTAGTAGTGATAAACTAAGTATACACACTGGTACATGTACAGGTAACTCATCTTGACGTGGCACTAGACAGCATGCTTCTTGGCGCATGACAAGGCTATGGCTAGCCTTCCTGCTATTCTTCGTGTAAACTAAGGATGGTTCGAGCGCCCATAACATTACACGGTACTGCATCGTGTTCCAAAAAATTGTTGAATAAGGAAATACGAGTACTGAAGACATTTACTATGAAAAGTGCGAGCCATACAGATCGTCAGAATTTGTACAGCAACCATGCACTGCTAACATGTAAAGTGAAAAATGTAAACTTTACAACTATTCAGGACATCGAGAACGAAAATGTGACCTCCAAGTCTGCTGGTGTTGATCTGAAATATACATATTCTACTGATGTTGATGATGAAGTGCCGACATATGCAAAGCAAAAGCGTAAAAGTGTTGCTGAAGATAAGGGCTACTTGAAGTTGGGACAGAATAAACGTAGATTCGAACCCTGTACTCTGGCCTTGAGGTATTTTGTAACCTACTCATCATGGAAGAACATACATGCAGACACGTATCGTGAACCTTCTGAGAAGAGTGACGTTAGGTCTAGCTATTTATTTTTTTAATTGCCCAATGACCTGGTTGAAAGACTGCGGGTGTTTTTTCATTGTAGAGAAGTGGATATCTTTCTGTCAGCGATGAGATAAATTCGATTATTGTTAAACTCAAAGCCAGAGGCTTTATTAAATGACATGTGTTTGTATTTGTTTAATTTGTTTATGAACATAAATAAATTTAAAAAATTGAATTTTTTTTTATTCCTGTTGTTTAAGAAATGTACCTACTACTATGTGTTTATAAATGTCTGGTATGCTGGAAGTAAATGTGTTGCTACAATACTTCCACTCACTTTGCCCTTCTTCCTATTTCTAGTCAGACAATCATTGCAGACGAACATGCAATGACTACTTCTCTGTTGTCGTGGTGTAAGGAGCGAATCTCCAAAGACTCTAATTATTAACGATGCAGTCAGCGTTACATATGTTAACTCTTTAACCAATGGTTCCGTCTTTATATTGTAACAGCGTACACAATCGCGATAGATGAAAGTATAAATAACAATCTGCTCTCCACAACTCTCGACGATGAAGTGGGAAACATTTATTGCACTATTTATGNGATTATTGTTAAACTCAAAGCCAGAGGCTTTATTAAATGACATGTGTTTGTATTTGTTTAATTTGTTTATGAACATGAATAAATTTAAAAAATTGAATTTTTTTTTTATTCCTGTTGTTTAAGAAATGTACCTACTACTATGTGTTTATAAATGTCTGGTATGCTGGAAGTAAATGTGTTGCTACAATACTTCCACTCACTTTGCCCTTCTTCCTATTTCTAGTCAGACAATCACATGCAATGACTACCTCTATGTTGTCGTGGTGTAAGGAGCGAATCTCCAAAGACTCTAATTATTAACGATGCAGTCAGCGTTACATATGTTAACTCTTTAACCAATGATTCCGTCTTTATATTGTAACAGCGTACACAATCGCGATAGATGAAAGTATAAATAACAATCTGCTCTCCACAACTCTCGACGATGAAGTGGGAAACATTTATTGCACTATTTATGCTTGAATAATATTTTCACTACATGACAGTTCGTGTTGCCCATCTCGGGTTTTTCCATTGTGATCTGCTTTTTACCTATTTATAAATGTTTAGCAAGCTACAAGTATTTAAGATTAATATACATTGAATACACTCATGTACAAAAATATTTTTGTTGGAGATATAGTTTATTGCTATTTTTGCCTGATGTGTTCGATACTTAAATTTGTAGATCTTTAAAATAAATAGAATTTTTTTATATTATATTGCCTCAGTGTGTAGTGGTGACATCTATCTTGCTCTGCTAATGGTTTTAATGTATTTTGTTCCGTATGTGCCTACAGTTCTAGCACCATAAATGGTATGTATTCATATAAGTACATGTATTTATAGTATTTAAAAAGGGATAAATTGTTACCTTGTACTGTATAACTGAATTCGTCTCGTAAAGGGAAGTGCATGTGTGACTCGGCTGGTCTGGCACGCNTTCCGTATGTGCCTACAGTTCTAGCACCATAAATGGTATGTATTCATATAAGTACATGTATTTATAGTATTTAAAACGGGATAAATTGTTACCTTGTACTGTATAACTGAATTCGTCTCGTAAAGGGAAGTGCATGTGTGACTCGGCTGGTCTGCCACCCTGAACACTCCTACTTGCATTGGTAACTTTGATTCACGCTTGTATGTATACCTTTATTTTATTTGCCTGCGTGGACNCTGAACACTCCTACTTGCATTGGTAACTTTGATTCACGCTTGTATGTATACCTTTATTTTATTTGCCTGCGTGGACTGTTGTTACATGTTTCCGAACTTGAAAGGTTTGGAAATTCTCACCAAATATGCTTATAACAGGACTTAAGGCTTACTTATCTTTGTCTCCTTGATTTCAGTCGGAAGTGATGTCTGTGATATGATATTTGGTGGTCGTAGCTTCGGTGGGTGGGTAATGGTGGGCGACTATGCTTATAAGTGGGCTTAGGGAGTGCTTGCCTGTGCAGCGCAGTTCATCGTCGTGGGGGATGACTATGTTATGAATTTGGTGGCTATACCTTAAGCGGTTCGTAAATTACAGCCAACTATTCTAATAAGTGAACTTAGGTCGACTTGACGTACGCGCGGTGCGATTCTAGGCTAGCGTGCGTGGCAGGCTTCGCTCTGTGGAATGCCAGAGCACAAGACTTGTCCCAGCCAGGATGCCAGGTAAAATGAGATCAGAAGGAAAATGAGAAAATAAAGGTGGCAGCAGACGATGGTGGTGGGGGAACATCCAAGATGGAGGACTCGGAAGGCAAGAGAGAAGATAGGGTGAAAATAAAAGAGACCCGAAGAAATATGAGAAACCCTCCCCCCACCCCCTTCATCATAGGGATAGAACGTACAATAGAGTGTGAGAGACAGGAAGGAATTAGGGAGCATGAGAAATAAAAGACAANTTCATCATAGGGATAGAACGTACAATAGAGTGTGAGAGACAGGAAGGAATTAGGGAGCATGAGAAATAAAAGACAGGAGAGAAAATAAGGGAGACCGGAAGGAATGTGAGAACAACCCCCAAGGAATAAAACGGAAAAGAGAGAGACAGGAATGAATGAGGGAGCATGTGAAATAAAAGACAAGACAGAAAATAAAGAGGCCGGAAGGAATATGAGGAAACCGTAAGGGATATAGCAGGCTAGAGAGAACGGGTCTGCTTGAGAGAGACTGGAAGGAATGAGAGAAGTTGCATGACAGGGCAATGAACTTGAATATTCTTCAGACAAGATGGATGGTGCTTGCATGGAATGGCAGAGCGTGCTTGCAAATCATTGCACATTCCGGCGGGTATTTGCACAATTCTCGCCGGATTCCTCCGGATTGAGCAAAAGTCAGCCGCATTGTGCAAAACATTTTTTTGCGGGAAATTTTGCTGGTGTTGTGGGAAATTCAGGAAATTTCTAGGGTAATTTCTGGCGATTTTAAGAGTTTTTGAGTGAAAAAAGATACACTTTATGTGGTGGGCGGAGAAATAAATTCCGAGGGAAAAAATGGGAAATAAAATGGGGTCCGCCTCGTCCGCATCCTCAATCCCTTGCAGCAGTACCTACTATTTCTAACTACTTTTAATCGCACTTTGGTAGGTTTGTACTGCTTTTATATGAGCTCTGCAAAAAAACACAGTACGTTGCAGTGTTACATTGGAAGCCACTGTTATTCTACAGTAACAGTGTACGGAGTTATACAGACTATAACAACTACCGTCCAAGATCTTCAATAATTAGTATTTACATGCTCGTTTTCATGTTTATGCTGCATATACCTACATGGGTAGTTTTTACGTGGGAAGTACGCCTTAGTCTATTCGCAGTGTGTTCACACTTTCTGAAGCCAACCTTTGACAAATCCCCCCGCGTAATACGTGTTTGGTTGTTTCCTAAATATGTCGTGTATCACGAGCGTTTTATACCTTCTGCTGGCTGCGGCTCGATTCTAAGTTTCTCGGGTGGTTTACCGGCAGGTCCCGTTGTCGATCTTGACAGTNAAGATCTTCAATAATTAGTATTTACATGCTCGTTTTCATGTTTATGCTGCATATACCTACATGGGTAGTTTTTACTTGGAAAGTACGCCTTAGTCTATTTGCAGTGTGTTCACACTTTCTGAAGCCAACCTTTGACAAATCCCCCCACGTAAGACGTGTTTGGTTGTTTCCTAAATATGTCGTGTATCACGAGCGTTTTATACCTACTGCTGCCTGCGGCTCGATTCTAAGTTTCTCGGGTGGTTTACCGGCAGGTCCCGTTGTCGATCTTGACAGTCAGCGCTCCTTCGGCAACTGTCGGGTTTCACCGACCGCCCCACCACAACTCTCTCGCTATTCTCCTTCCCGTGTGTTCAGGCAGGCAACGTTGCAAATGCAAACACACGCTGTGCCTGTAATAATGTATGATGGAATTAAAACTGTTCTTACAAATTGTGCATATTAAGCGGTTAATTGACGCAGGAAAGTGCCCGTACATATATTTATCATTTATACATTGTCTTATATAAACCAAGAAATATTCAATTTATCAATGCGTAACGCGGGATATTTAGAGTGTAATTTCTCGACGTTGATACTATCTCTTCGTATATGTTGAGGAAAATGGCGACATGGAGAATGGTTAATGTGTTGTATACACAGGTTGGCAGTTGAAAACATTAATTTTTTTAAAAGGAACACACTGTTTCACGTATAAAAACGACAGTTAAAAGATGAGATAATTCGTTACGTATTAGTACCATCTAACAGTCCATTTAGATAAATTTCACTGTGATGTACTTAAAGAAATATATCAAAGACGATACATAAAATGTCGTTTTAATAAATACAATGATAAAGTAGAACGTTGCGATAAGCCTAAACAACAAATCTTAAATAATAAAAACTTAAATTTTTTATTGTAGGAGCACACAAATTTTCGTTACCACTAGTGAAGTAAAGTGCTTCGTTCAAAAAAACTGTGTAGTCTACTTATTATTCATAAAATGATTAAAGCTGACCATCTAATTAGTTTGGTTATTGCATGTAGGAATAAAATTGTTTTCTATATTTTTATGAGAAATACCTAAATATTATTTGACAGCCTAGCCCCGAGTCCAAAACATATTTTTCTATGCACTAGCAGCCACACGACATGACCATTTGTGCACTTAGGAATAGTACTGAAGTTAAATGAATATAATGTATATACTTCCGAGCATGCATTGATACAGTTAGATGCATTTAATAATGTCCCACGTGTATTATAACCTTTTATGTGTTATGAGCTACGTTTAAGAAGGGCGTAACCATAACGTTTATGCTCGTTTGCAATCAATACGGCCACGATGCTTCTCACCCACCATGTTGAAACTTAGGTCGTGTTCGAATTGACCATTTTGCATTTTAGTAGCGTTCAATTCAAATGCCGCCGATAATCACTTGTTCAAAAATGCTTGCGGTTTGGTAATTTAGTATTTTAGAAAGTTTCGTTACATACGAAAAACTTAATCCTAAAATACCAATTACGTCATCATTTTAGTTAACTAATTCTGGTGACGTGAGCATTTAGTAAATTCAAAGAGCCAATTCAAGCACGGCCTGAGCTGCCGATCGGGAAAGCAGCTTTCGACAACACGTTAACTGTCGAGTGCTCTCGATCGTTTTCTTACGAGAATCGAGAAATCGTCCTAACTTAGAATACCATACACCGGAAATATTACGAAAATCGTTATTTCATGATCGGGAGCTGCGTCTCGAAAAACTTAGAAGAGAGCCCCTGTTAACATTAAAATATCTTATTTTTTTGTTAAATTGAACTATTACTTATATTTGATCTATAAATTATAATATTTTATTTGTAACTAATACGAATAAAAACAGAGCGAAGATAGGCATGTTCNGAGCGAAGATAGGCGTGTTCGTAACGCTTAATAAAAAATAGTTCTCAGGCAAAATGTTATTAAACTGAGCGCGCACAAATACGGTACTTTGTCGTTTTAGTGCAATTTTCTATACTTTATTAGGCTTGTTTGCACGAGGCGGAGGAATAGCCCGAAAGTAGAACTTTAGAATGTGTTCAGAAAAGTTGGACGTAGCCACGAATGGAATACAGTTCCCTAGCGTNTAGCCCGAAAGTAGAACTTTAGAATGTGTTCAGAAAAGTTGGACGTAGCCACGAATGGAATACAGTTCCCTAGCGTTGCCTGCAGACGCACTAGTTCTGTCGCTACCTCGCCATAGAGCAGTCTGCTGCAGAACTGCCCACGTTATTCTCGTCTGCAGAAAACAGGAGAGGTTGGTCGATGAGAGGGGTGGACGTGTTAAATCCGTTTCCGTATCGGCGCAACTCGCATCGATCGCAGGATCGCATTCGAACAACACAACGGCAACGCCACGCGCCGAATATTACATGAGAGGTCTTCTCCGGACAAACACTACTATATGCTATTCTCAGTTGACTGAGCTCTTTTGAAAATCAACCTTTGGAAAATGTCACCTCCGCTACCTGCATGCGCCCAGCAAAGTTGATAACGTCAGAGGAAAAGTAGTACCACGTCTTGACGTTGAATTGAAAGGGTTGCGTAAACATGTGTGAATTCTAAAATTGTTTATTTTGCTTTCTGTTTTTTTATTCACAAATAAAAATATATTTTCAAAATTTGTAAAATATTTACTATGGTAATAATTTCACAGTTTCACTTCCTTACCACTTGACTAAAGTGTGGCAATGTTAATTTTACATACGGCGGAAGAATACACAACGTGAATACAAGAAAATTTGTAGTAGGGCTTTCAAAAGTACTCAGTTTGCGTNTACATACGGCGGAAGAATACACAACGTGAATACAAGAAAATTTGTAGTAGGGCTTTCAAAAGTACTCAGTTTGCGTTAACAGCTCATAATCATGCGTAATCATAGACTCGCACAATAGAACACTAAGTTATACCAAGAATATCAGCTTCCTGTTCTTAATAATTGGTTTTGTAGTGAGATTTCTGAATCATTTTCTTCACAAGTTACTAAATCACATACGGATTCGCTTATTGTAAATTGTCTCTTGATTAACGTGTTTTACATCATAAACTTGTGTGGTGAAACCGACTCTTAAAGGAGATATTTTTTTCTCAACTCATCACTCTCTGGTGTGTCTTATATCGTACTAAAAGCAATAAAGGACTTCACTCACAGAGATTGGTCAAGCTAGACAATTCGTTAAACTTTTCCAATACGCCAGCCACGTCCATTTGCTTTACTTAAGTTNACAGAGATTGGTCAAGCTAGACAATTCGTTAAACTTTTCCAATACGCCAGCCACGTCCATTTGCTTTACTTAAGTTCCAAGTACCTGTTTTAATGCAATTGTGTACCGTTGGAAACTTTTTCTTCGTCGAAACTGGTAAATGACAAATAACTTTATGGAAATGACAAATCTTTGTTCTGCATTTTGAGCACTTGGAATTACAACCCAAGTGTCTATAAATGATTTATACAGGCTTTTCAAGGTAAACTAGACACTATTGAAAACCCTGCTTTAGATCTGCTTGTATGCGAATTGTGTATTCTTCCTACAAAATTAAATTAGCATTGTCATGGCCCTGATAAATTTATTCGAGCCTCGGTCAAGTGAAACTGAGAAATCATTAGAAAAGTAGTTATTTTACAAAATAGCAAATGCTTAACTTGTGGGCATTAATAATCTGAAAGCAAAAGTAAACATTTTAGTATCCACAAAGGTTTGCTTAACACATTTAATAACTAAAATTCAACCACAGGAGATGGAATTTTCTTTTCCTCGCCGTTGCCAACTTGACTGGGTGCGTACCAGTAAGTTTTCCCATAATAGTATACGCAGGTTGGGCAGTGACATTTTTCAAACGTTGATTCCAAAAGTGTTCAGCTAACCGTGGATAACCCATAACAATATGTCATATGTCAGGCTCATAATTTGACTACTGCTGGCTGAGTTGCGAGGTTAAGTCGGTGCCTGAACAGCGAGGTATTGAGCGTCGGTGAGGATGAAATGACGTGCAGGTGGAGCAGTGGTGGAATGCAAGGATGGAGGAAATGGGAGTGTCCTGAGAAAACCCACAGACCAACGGCAACGTCCGCGACGTTTCGCACATGCGATAATCCGAGTGAACTCGACGGGAATCGAACCTGGTTGACANACCAACGGCAACGTCCGCGACGTTTCGCACATGCGATAATCCGAGTGAACTCGACGGGAATCGAACCTGGTTGACATTGGTGAGAGGCGAGGAGTCTGAGTACTACCCACAGTGGTCGTTGGGAGAACTGGTAACTGCATATCGGCAAGGCGAAACACTCTGTCCGTAAAAACGAGTAACTTCGTCAATTTGTTCCAGAGAAATATAACATTTATTCTCCGTTAATTGAGCAGGTAGAGAGACGTACNACCAACGGCAACGTCCGCGACGTTTCGCACATGCGATAATCCGAGTGAACTCGACGGGAATCGAACCTGGTTGACGTTGGTGAGAGGCGAGGAGTCTGAGTACTACCCACAGTGGTCGTTGGGAGAACTGGAATCTGCATATCGGCCAGGCGAAACACTCTGTCCGTAAACACGAGTAACTTCGTCAATTTGTTCCAGAGAAATATAACATTTATTCTCCGTTAATTGAGCAGGTAGAGAGACGTACCTAATATATATTTTCCGCCCGTTACGTATTCTTGANCCTAATATATATTTTCCGCCCGTTACGTATTCTTGACCGGCCACGTGTTAAATTGAACATTGCTTTGTCTTTAGTGCTTAACGTCAAGTAAATATGTAAAATGTAAAAAAATTTAAAACATAATGTGCCATTATTACCCAATTCTCACTGTAGTGCGTGTAAAACAAAAATCCAAATGGTTCTAGTAAACACGTTTTTATCACTGCACTTTGAATGAAAAATAAAGACCCAGACTTAATTATTCGTAATTTTCTGATAAAATTACTCTAATAACGTCAGATGACATGGTATGTTTTTCACAGAGGTTAAATCTAAACGTGTTCAACTAATTGTAAACGAACTGTAGTTGTATTTGCGAGCTCCAAAGATTCCAGCACATAGCTGTGGCCCGTCGAGTTATTCGATCCACATACCAGGTCAGCCCAGGAGTGGGTTGGGGGNATGTCAGTGGAAGGCAGGAAGGCCCCAAACACGGTTTATCCCAGGTGCCTAGAAACGTCTGTGCATACTTGCCACCTGTGGTATCACCTAGCCCCTTGCGCGCGTTTCAAAGAACTCGTGTTCACTGCAGCCAGACAAGTTATCAGTTAAAACTCGTCCTGCAGAAAATGGCATATAAGGCGAGCCCTGGCGCACTGCCATTGTAAAACGCATTGAAGGTGCCTAAGAGATCAAACACAGAAATTTGTGGAATTTTCAAACGCAATTGTATTATTTACATTCGGCTTATGGAAGGGAGTGCGCATTTCCTGAAAGGCTCTGTAATAGTATCAATATATTTATTTTAACGTTTTTTTACAAATGTTCATGACATTATTTGAAATTTTTGTCTATATTTTCTCTTGGATATAAATATTTATAACCAACGCCAGTTGTGTAACTGAAATGGCGCCATATTTTTCTTCACAACGACATGTTGTCCTTGCAGTGTTTGTTGCGCATTTTGCTTCAAACCTCGTTTCACCGAGGAAGCTGTCGCTACACTCCAAACATAATGTAGGCTTTGTGGCGTCGCGAAGGCAGAACTAATAAAGATTGCCTAGTTGGAAATATTTGGTGGCTCACTGATTATAAGAGTGGCTGGATTTCTCCTACTGATGGAAAATTCTGAGAATCAATCAGATGTATGTTTGCGCCTCCATGAAGTGATCAAACACCAGTTACCTATTTGACTATGACAGCCGATGAAATGAAGTAACGCTCTTTGACTTGCTCAGCTTCTTGCAGTCTTGTGTAGCTGCGTCTTTGTGCATGTCTATTGTCCATACTTGTGCACACTCAGAGAGATGTTTGCTCCAGCCAACAAAGCACTTGATTGGGTCAAATGACAAAATGCACGCTTAAATGAACAAAACTTCCGTGTTGGTCCAAAATAAATCATATTGCGAACTGAATGTTTAGTTGAATAAATTTATATATAATTTTGGCCAGTAATTTGATGCTTGCCTTCGCTCGAAAATAGAGCTGAAGATTGTTTGATCTTTTTGTTACAATTAGTGTTTGTAAGTGCATTCTTTGATTATTAATAAGGATGTCGATATCCTTATAGAACAACTTCAATGTAAAACTAAAAAGTAAAGTTGTAAAACTTGAAACATTTATTCACGTAATTTGTCCAGTATTTGAAATGTGTGTGTTTAAAAACATTCTAATTTTATGAGTAGCCACTTTAACTGAAGTGGCTAAGCCGTACCGCTCGGGCGAACCAGTTAGGTTCGCATCTCGGTCGGGCTTTCAAATTTTTTATACCAACCNGTGGCTAAGCCGTACCGCTCGGGCGAACCAGTTAGGTTCGCATCTCGGTCGGGCTTTCAAATTTTTTATACCAACCGAAACTATTTAATGTACGTAGGTTCAAAGATCTTTCTAGTTGCACCAACAAAATCTTAGTTTGGGGCAATCAAATAAGAACAACAAAATAATTTGGTTTCAACAACAAAATATTTCATTGTCCCTATACAAAAATGAATTTGGTTGCACCAAACAATTTTTACAACAAAATGTTTTCCCCCGTGTATTTGCACAACTACCCGCACGGGCACTCGTACACTCGCACAATTGCATTTGTTCCTAGCTACATGTACGATATTATCGTCNGCACAACTACCCGCACGGGCACTCGTACACTCGCACAATTGCATTTGTTCCTAGCTACATGTACGATATTATCGTCAACAATTACGGTATCCTAGTACGACCTCTGTGCAGCATTCGAGAGCGAATAACCATAAAAAAGAGGCAGGAATCCTAGTAACGGCATTAACTATTGCTAAATTAATTTAACATACGGGCCTTTTTAAGACATGTATATTATATTTTCTGACGATTACAAATACAAATATATTCATAAAGTAGTTGTACCATGTTGTAATATACATTTTTTTACCGCAAAAGCTTCTAATCTTTTAATAATCTGATTTGTCATGAAATAGCAAAGCATCTATTATAAAATTTACAAATATCACTGAAGTCAGTTCTAGGCAATTACTTGTGCTACAGGTGTTATAACGTTCTCCAGAAATCCGCACAGAAAGGAGTTATTTGGCAACTTTATGTGCGATTCATTACTGCTAAAACCACATTAATTCCATAAATATATCCAGATAACAGTGACTATTTTGTCATCTATATGCATACTAATATGTACTGCACATATTATTTATATTATTTTTCCTGTTGATCACGAATCAAGGTGTCTGCATACTTGCTGGCACCACTGATAAAACGTTTAAAACATTTTCTGCAGTAGTAGAGATTAGACTTAGCTGAAGTTAGATTTATCAAAAAGTATTTGACGCAACAGTTCGTGAAAAGCCGAAGGCCAAAGAACTGTTCTTTCCCTTCTTTTGTTACTTGTGGCGGGAAGGCCGTTTATATTGTTTCAGAGTTTGGACATTTAACGACACGTCTGGTTTCTTACTCTTGAACAGTGTNTCGACACGTCTGGTTTCTTACTCTTGAACAGTGTGACATGCTTGAGTGCTTTGGAGAGTTCCGCCCTGCTCAAACCAAACTTGCCGTCTTCCGATATTTAGTACCACTTATCAACTCGCTGGGGATGTGATCTCTCGATAAAACAAACCAAACCAGGTTAACCCACTCGAAGAAGTGCTGGTCGTGCAAGTTTTGTAGGTGAATTGCTGCAGACTTTTCCTCGACAGACATCAAGAATGAAGTTCGTGATGACCCACTGAGAGTCTAGAAAGAAGCTAGAGGTGCTAGAGGTTAACCGATATTGTCAAACTGAATCAACTTACAGCATGGGTTGATTGATTGATTTTATATTTTATTGATTGAAATTGACAAGTTTACAAAGGTGCGAAACATAGGAACAAAAATACAGTATCATGTGTACCAACGATAACCTCGTTCTTGCACAGAACCGGACAGATGAAGCAAGCCAATGAACTGAAAAAAGAAACAACGGTAAATACAAGGAAATAGGGGAAAATATCCAAAACCCCCATGGGGTTTTACGCACTTATGTCATCCATAGCGATGATCACAATAGAATTTAGTGAACAGTGTGAAACTTATGAGGTGTAGATGTCATTGCCGTCATATAAAGTTTAAACGGCAAAAACAAAGAATGGAATGTTATCTAATGTCCACTTCATCTTATAATTTGTTTGGAAAAAAATAATACTACATTTACGGTTCAGTTAAAGATACATTAAAGTTATAACATGCCCTCAGACTTGTAAAGTATACGTGAAGCAATAGAAAGCAGCCCAAATTATGTCAGTGTAACAATTTTAATGACAGTCAGATATTAGTTCTGTTACACGTTATCTGATACACTTCGTGTTCCATCTGAACAACTTTCTCGAGGAATATTTAATATAAACTCGTACTTCAGTTCCAACTTTATTGGTATACTATGCCCATAGGAATAACCTAGAACAAAGAAGGGAATTAATGCTAATTTTTGGGTCGGACGTTCTTATATGTAAACCGGAAAACGGAAGCAATGTAGTTATTTACTCGCAAAAAGTGTTTTAGGTTCTGTAACTGATATGGAGAAAATACGTACTTCGTTACCCACGTTGAATCTGAAGTGAGCATTATTTAACGTTCAACAACAATTTTTTTAAAGTGCAAATTATAGGTGTTCGGTTTTTTTTTTTTGTTGAATTGGATTAGAACTGTCACTACTTTAAATTACTGACCCTACGGTAAATTAAAAAAGAAAGTAAACAACAAAAAACTGCAGGTGAAGCCGTTAAGAAATTGAACCGCTATTCAGCAGCTTGCCCCATCCATCGGTAAATTAAGAGCGCCTTTGAGTAAAGGTGGCAGGACTGAGACTACAGTCGACTCACGTGCGGAGACACTGTCACTTTGTTTGTAGTTCAATCATAGCAACATCGAACTTTAAAATTATACTTCCAAACTATTCCTCCGCCTCGTGCAAACAAAGCTTTAAGGCCCCCGTCCACCTGGAACTTTTTCCCACGTTTAGGCCGAGAAGCGCGGGAGCGATAAGGGCGACACTGTCACGTGCATCAAGTACGCCATCGCCGCTAAGCGCAAGGCTCTGAACTGGCGTGCAGTGCTCTCGTCGTGCTGCGTGTACCTATGGGACTTTCAGCGGTGACCATATTATTTTATTAGTGGGAAGTCTTTAGGAAGGTTCAGTGCAGGCCCCTATAGTAGTTTTGTATGTATCTGATGCGTGCATTTTGAGCTACAGCGCCTTGGAAAGGCCGTTTTTAGCGGTTTTGGAGTACTCTGAATTGATGTTTCTAACGTACGTGATATTTTGAAAGTACTTAACAGCTCTCGTCTGAAGTGTGTGTTCTTTTCGTAGATCAGCACGTTGGACGCGCGCTTAATAGTTTCGTTGAAAAACGTGTATTAGGAACACTCTGCAACGCAGTTCAAGCGCCAGGTAGACGGGCGCCTTAAGTCTGGATAATATCACCAAAGTGACAACGCACCGCATTCGTGCGCACTCGGCTAAATAATATTTTGCGTGAAAACTATTTTTTACTAGGCCTACGCTTTCCTTCTACGCCTACTTGCTATCTGTTTTTATCATTATTAACTACCAGCCTTGCCCGCGGTCGACTCGCGTCGACTACAAAATTTTTGCTTAGGTTTTTTTTTCGCTAACAGTTCTTATGACATTTGTTTTTTCTTTGATAAATATTAAGTTTTGGATGGCGAAACAACAGCTTGAATTTTACGTATTTAGTTATTGAGAAATTAAATGGTAAAAACGCTTATTAGTATTTCACTATTATAGATAAATATATGCTGACGTGGAGTTTTTTTTAGGTCTTTTTATTCTACACAATTATTTACTACGTGATATTGTTCCATATTTAACGGTTTAGACAGCGTATTGCAAGAGAGCGCGCTGGCGGGAAACTTTTTTCCGACTTGATTCACTATTATCGTCACTGCTTATTCCTTATGTTACTGTACGTAACAATATATACACCAAAACCTGGCCAGAGAACATAGCTACGAATAAAAGAAAAACACGTAAATCGCATAAGTGGTTTTCGAGTGATAAGCGCACTAACAGACAGACAGAGAGACGTTGAGATTTATAATATGTATATATAAACCAAATATTATAAATTACATATAAGATATAAGTTAAAGTTTAATTTAACAAAAATTTATATAATCTTGTTTTAACAGAAGTATAAAGCACTTGAGACACACGGTATGTTTAGGTAACAAACAGACACGTAAACATGAGGTGTTTTATTCAAAGGTTTGATTCAAAAAGTGTAAAGATATTGCGAAAAGGCTAATAATTCAGTTCCAGTCCAGGCATCTTAAAATTGTACGTTGGTTTCAAGTTTATCATCGAAATACAGTTTTCCGACAAGCCTTACTCGAGCTGATTCAATAGCAAACATCTAGCTGCATCCTCCGAGGCCGAGTCAACAGCAGCATCACTACTCACTGTGGCGGCAGCTGTCGAGCAAATGAGTTCTGCTCGCACAGACTGGGGCATGGCGACGTTTTGCAATACGGGATAAGAGCGTCTCTATCCACGTGTCACGAAAATAACAGTTCTCGTGGTGTCGAAACTGTTGACAGTCGCGTGGCAATCGATCTACTGAAGTAGGTGATACGTTGAGTGGCACACTGCAAATGTAAAACTGACGTCACGTCAATGCATCTGGGTCAGTATCGGTCTGACGCACACACACATTCAAGCACACACACACACACTGCCTTAAGCTGCAAGNAATGCATCTGGGTCAGTATCGGTCTGACGCACACACACATTCAAGCACACACACACACACTGCCTTAAGCTGCAAGTTCAACACATGCTCAGTGAGTTTCTCTCAGTTTAAAACGAACGTGCGCTGCACAACAACACGCATGTACGTATAAATGCCGAAGCTTAGATTCTAACTCCTTAAAGAGTGTATTGTGGCATTACCTTTCATCCCTTAGAATATCACTAAATTATAACCTTTTTTTGCTGGAATGCAAAACAATTTATTACTGCTCCTTTATGCTTAAAAAATGCTGCCCTTTTTGTTAGTATGCGAGTAGGAGCCAAGGAATATTTATGTTAAGTCGAAAAAAAACCGTATGCTATGAACATCAAAATATAGAGATTTAAAATCTTATATAAAATATTATCATGTAGGCAGGAATAAAAAAATTGTGTTAAATAAAATTATTGTAATGTAAAAAAATATTCTCCTTTCAAACTCACGCGTGGGAACGAAATAAAATACACACATTTCGTTTAACGTGTTTATTTTACAACCACAAAAACTGTGCTTAGGTATAAGAAATATTTTGTTTTTGCCAGACGTCACAAACAGATCTTAATATTATTCACCCTTCGCTTTCACAAGTCGCGTAGTACACATTTATGTCAAGTGTGTTGTTATGTCTGCTCGTTGTTTTCTACTTCTTGGACGCAGGACCGACTGATATTTCCCCCAGTGGGAACATGTACCAGACCCTAAATATGACGTCTTGTGAGACATGTTAAGCTAGGGACGCCATCATGTGAATTCTGCTTGCTTTCAACCTATAGATAATACTTAACGGCGTAACGTCGGCGAGATGGGTTATTTAGTTAAAACATNAATACTTAACGGCGTAACGTCGGCGAGATGGGTTATTTAGTTAAAACATTGCAGTCGGGTGTTCACCAACTACACGGCAAGAACATACACACACCAACAGATCCGTTCTGTTCTGTTTGCTGAAGCGCGTACACACTGGCAATCTTTGCTCGTGTTTTCTATAGTCCGTTCACAGTTACTTCCATCTTTTCTGAAGCCTTGCTAAAGTTATACTTCCAGTGTATTCCTCCTCCTCACTCAAGCAAAGCTTAACCAAGTCTAGAAAATTACACCGCATTCCTGCGCACTCAGCACAATAATAATTTACATAGGAACTATTTCTTACTAGGTACTACCTACACACCCATGTTATCGCTGTTTTATTGATATTAATAATTAATTAAATAATATTAATAAATAAAAAGTAAACAACATTTTAATTTAACAAATAATACGACAGTTTTATTTCAACAAAATTTTACAACACGTGTGAAAGAGGGCATATCTAGGAAACAACCAAACACGTCATTAATGGAATGATTTTTCAAAGGTTTGATATAAAAAAGTGTGAAGAAACCGCGATGGCAACAGGTACGCCGGAAGTACTGAAAAGTTGGGACAGCGAAACGTGGGAAGCATGGCGGATTTGCCGACGGTCGGGATTGTTCATTACACTCAGGTTTCCCCAGCCATTGCGTTCCACCGCTTCTCCATCTCGCTTCGCCCTTATATACGCTAAATAATTATGCTTTGGCGCCGTCATAATCTATCTCTACTCAATCAGTATTACTTTCGCAACAGTCGTAGTGGCTACTATCTGCATCGAAGGGCCTGAACCAATGAACTGTTGAAAGCAGTAGTAGCGAGTGAGAGTTTTGAGTTTAGTTGCCGATCGTGATCAGAAATCTAGTGCTCATTTTGGTGTAACTGCCATTGTAATGAGGCGCGTTTAAGGGCCGGTTTCGCAACGTCTTGAAAGTATTGTTTATCTGACATAAGTTTTAATAATTGGTTAGTATCGTGCCGTTTCTCAATAGGCATTCCGTGGGAAAGAAAGTCTCGGTTTGCTAAGTGCTGGTTAACCCTTCACACGTATATAGGTCGATCAGCTCTGACAGGCCTTCACACGGACATAGGTCGAACAGCTCTGACAGGCCTTCACACGGACATAGGTCGAACAGCTCTGACAGGCCTTCACACGGACATAGGTCGAACAGCTCTGACAGGCCTTCACACGGACATAGGTCGAACAGCTCTGACAGGCCTTCACACGGACATAGGTCGAACAGCTCTGACAGGCCTTCACACGGACATAGGTCGAACAGCTCTGACAGGCCTTCACACGGAAATAAGTCGAACAGCTCTGACAGGCCCTCACACGGACATAAGTCGAACAGCTCTGACAGGCCTTCACACGGACATAGGTCGAACAGCTCTGACAGGCCTTCACACGGACTTAGGTCGAACAGCTCTGACAGGCCCTCACACGGACATAGGTCGAACAGCTCTGACAGTCCTTCACACGGACATAGGTCGAACAGCTCTGACAGGCCTTCACACGGACAGGTCGAACAGCTCTGACAGGCCTTCACACGGACATAGGTCGAACAGCTCTGACAGGCCTTCACACGGACAGGTCGAACAGCTCTGACAGGCCTTCACACGGACATAGGTCGAACAGCTCTGACAGGCCTTCACACGGACATATCGAACAGCTCTGACAGGCGAACGATATTCTTCCGCTCTGACAACCTCCGCTATGAAACTGAGGTCTTCGCATCTTCTTTGATAGTTTGCGAACATAATACAGTGTCGTGTGCGTGTGTTGCTTCGTCTTTACTGAGTGAACTATACTTCGAGATGAAAAGTAAGTCGGAAGTGTCTCGTGAAAAACGATAGTTTCTTTTCATAATGGTAAAAAATAATGGAGATGTCAAGGTGAGAGTGTTAAAATGTCCAATACCAAGCATGGCCTATTTGCTTCTAACACCCTTACCCTGACATTTCCATTAGTTTCTACTCTCATGAAAATCACACAATTGCTTTTTCACAAGGCACTTCTGACAATCCTCTTCATGACCTATAGTGCACTTAATAAAGGCGAAACGAAACACACTGTAATAGTATTTTGTATTTATACAAGTAATTCTTTGGAAACTAGTTACTGAAGATATTTTTTAACTCTAAAAATAAATTTAAGTTAATTTCACTAATATTTGGTATAGAAAGTTTAAGTAAAACGAATGTTGAATTTTATCCCGCAAGTGTTATAGACTTCAAGTCTGATATAAGCACAGAGTTACGTAAACAATATTGTATGTTTTATAAAATAACGTTTTGTAAATATAATATATATCTCGGGTGTAGATTTACAAGAAATTCTTTGGAAACTAGTTTCCAAAGAATTCTTTGTGACAAGTACAGGTTTTTTGTACTGTGCATGCTCACGACACTGTATTATGTTACTACACACTTATAAACAATACGTGAAGACCCCAGTGTCATAGTGTCATAGTGTCATTAGTGTCGGTCTTGAGCCGAGTGGAAGGTGTCAAGGGAGGAACATCACCTGCGCAGGCCTTACATTTACACGATAATACGTTCCAGAGAAGCGTAACTACATAATGCATGGCGTACTCTAGTTTTTACATGTTTTTTTTTATATTCGAAGCTCTCTTGTGTTTTTTGACAATTTAAAAACCCAATATGTAAACGTTACAGGTATATAAAATAATAGCCCATTGTATTGTATCAAGTTTTTTCGTAATACAGTAAACGGGCTGTGTCTAATTTAACTAATATTTGCTTGAACAGTCAGGTATTTGTATGGCACCCGCTTCAAGGATTACATGTCCATCTGAAAATTGTAAACGATATTGCAGTATACTTTTCATAACAAAAATAACTACCAAAATTATTACAATATTATTTAATCAACACGTATTCCAGTTATAATTTATAAACCATTATTACTTAAAATTAATTTCTGGAGAATGTTAAGTATTGACAAATAAATGACGTTTGCATATCTTAACTCCAAAAAAAAAAGAATAATAAAGCCGCAAAAAAAGTAGAGTATTTGATAACTTCACAAAAGTTTATATATGACGAAATGTGTGCTAATTCTGTACAATAGAGAAAAAGAGTACCAACGTTTAAATAAGTGGCGATGGTCTTGAGCAATTATGGCGTTGTAATCTGCTTACTTATTAATTACTGTAAATTTTTTCCTCACCTACCATAATTCCGAGTTGATAGTCGGGAGATAGAGGCGAGGTGGAACCTTAATTCGTTTCAAGGCCGGGCCCCAAAACGCCTGGACGTACAAAATAAGTGCTGAATAAAAGGCACGTGTATGGTGGCTTTTCTGGGACTGGGTAAAAATGGCCGCTATTGAGGTTACGGTTGCCTCCNTGAATAAAAGGCACGTGTATGGTGGCTTTTCTGGGACTGGGTAAAAATGGCCGCTATTGAGGTTACGGTTGCCTCCCATGCTTGTTCGCTAACCCGCGACAAAGGAGGGGGAAATCTGCTGAGAGACATTAAAAATCCCTCGATAGAAAATAACTGCAACATTGCATACCATTTAAGAAGAAAATGAAGTTACACCAGGAATTTGAAACGATATACTATATTTTTTTCTCTTTAGAAAACTTTAAAAGCTATAAGAAAGAATAATTACTAGCGATANATTTGAAACGATATACTATATTTTTTTCTCTTTAGAAAACTTTAAAAGCTATAAGAAAGAATAATTACTAGCGATATGGCTATTTTTTATGTCTACAGTCGGGCTGTATTTGTTTTGTTATAACCAGACGTATGGGATGTATTCACTGTTACTTCAAACTTTTCTAGCCCTGCTAACGTTCTACTTCCAGGATATTCCTCCGCCTCATGCGTACAAATTTTAACAGAGTCTAGAAAATTACACCAAAGGGACAGCGCACCTCATTCGTGCGCACTCAGTGTGATAATATTTTGTATAAGAACTATTTCTTACTAGGTATTACCAACACACTTATTTTATCACAGTTTTGGTTCATATTAATTATAAATAATATATTATATATAATATAAAAAAATTTAAATCCAAGCAAAAGTAAGTTACCATTATGCTCTTTTTTGTTAGCACAAGTATAAAACGCTTGTGATACAGAGCATAATTAGGAAATAACCACACACGTCCTTCATAAATGGGGTGACTTTCCGAAGGTTTGATTCAAAAAGTGTGAAGAAACTGCGAATAGACTATAGGAACACATTATCTGACAGTTGGGCACACTGCCTTCCCTACATACAAAATGTAACTTCAAAGTGTGGTAACCGTTCCATTTTGTATTCTCTTTTGTTTCACCGTAAATTACTTTTTCACAAAGAATACTTGAAAACCGGGGCTGTCAGGGAATGGCGCACATCCTACTAATATGTAAATGTGAAAGTGTGTTTATTTGTTTGTTTGTTCTTCTTTCACGTCACAACGGAGCGAAAATAGCACTTGGGGTACAATGCTGCGTCAATGTAAGTTGTTAGTGTGGGACTAAAGCACAATGTCACACAAAAAAGCGATAGAGGCCCTAAACCTAACTCTACAGGATATACGAAACAATACAGACATTATGGGAGGAATGGTTGTATTACTGGCTGATGACTTCCACCAAACTCTACCCGTGATTCAGAGGGGCACACCTGCAGATGAAATCAAAGCCTGTCTCAAGTCGTCCAGCTTATGGGCAAATGTCAAGAAATTCAGTTTGACGACAAATATGCGAGTGCACCTCTACAATGACGTTTATACAGGACATTATGCTGATACACAATTAAAAATTGGAGATGGGAGGTTAGAAACAGATACCGAGGGATGTGTGTTACTAACGGGGGATTTTAGTAATTTGGTGCAGAGTGATATGGAACGGATTGCTAGCGTTTACATAGATCTACAAAGAAATATAAATGACGACCAGTGGCTATATAAAAAGCGATTCTAGCACCAATAAAATGACATCGTTAGTGCTCTGTTCTGTGTTTATGATCAGTGTCTGTTTACTAACAAATACCGTCATTTCTCCTGATACCTGCCAAATGCTGAAGTTTGGAAGTAGGTATTGATTCTGCTCTGTGGCGTGAGGCGCCAGCACTTGATGCTAGCCCTCAGTGATAGGGCGTAGAAATACGTCGACACTATTGTCTCTAGGTCCAATTTACTAATAAATTATACTGTATTTGTGAGTTCACATAATCGAGTTTTATTGTTACTTGAACAGGTTAACTGGTACATGAACTCACGAGACAAACTCCCTCCCTTTTCTGTATGTAGATTATGTGATACTTGGCGCGGCGATTTTGCATCGTGGGGGGGGGGGAGATTCTTCACACTTGGTGTAGAACTACTTATCTGACACTGCAGCACTGTATTCCCTCGGCTGGCGGCTTGGAACTGCTCTCGAACTTGGTGGGCGTCTCGGCGCCTGGCTTCGAAGTTCCTTCTTCCCGGGTCCACGCAGTACTCTGCGCCTGACGACGGCCGGCTGCCGTCGACGTCTGCTCGCGGATTCGCTCCGTCCTCTTCCGTTTCCGTCGGCCGACTGCCCCGCTTGGTCCTGCTCCTCGTGGTTATGTAGGCTTGATCACCATATTCGACTTGCCCCATCTCTGCACGTGTCCGGGGTGCTTGTCGTCCCCCTGGGTCATAAAACACGTGGCCGCTGCTCGTGTGGTCCGCAGCCGGCGTGGCGTCGTCCCTTGGTTCTGGCCTGGAAGTTTATTGTCCCGTTCTGCACGCACGTCCGCTAAAAGCTCTCATGGTTTATTGTGGTACGAGCCCGGGACAGATGCAGCTGGTGGTGGGATCTCAGTGTCCCTTGGGCAGCTGCAAAATGCAGCTGTGTCCGCGCCNCAGCTGGTGGTGGGATCTCAGTGTCCCTTGGGCAGCTGCAAAATGCAGCTGTGTCCGCGCCCTGGTGCCTTCCGTAGTCTCAGGATGTCGCCTGCATGTGCAGGAACAGTTGCACATGCAGAAACCTTTGGTAGCGTGCCTTTGCAGCTGCGAGGCTCCTGGCGTCCCTCTTCCGGCTCGTCCACAAAACCCTTAATCCTTATTGCGGTCGTCCGCCGGCGAGCTTCGCCAGAGCGTGTGTTCTGACGAATAAAATATAGGGACGCAGAATGCGTCACTCCCTACAAGTTTGTTACAATAAGCACGCAAGCGAAGCCGTGGGTAAAAGCTAGTCTTAATAAATTCTTAAGTCCACAAACAATTTTTCTCATTTTTGTACCCGTAACCATAATAAAAAGTAAAGCAATTATTTATCCGTTTAGAGTCTCACATGATAAAAAGCTGACTGTAATTATTCTGTTCTGGTATCAGGAATTCTGTAAAGTTGTTCTAAATGTAATAATGTTTGAATTTTAATATTTAATTTTAGTCTTTACAATATATATATATATATATATATATATATATATAATATGGCAAGGATACCATTACACAAAACACAATTTCTGTATACTTTTTTTCACGTGAACACTCGTTCCTCTTTCCCGCAGGAAGGGAGCAGTTGTGTTTAGCAAATGATCGCCATCTCCATTTAACGGACTTTCCTAATAACCTCAGTCACGCACGGCTGCTGGCAACAAACCCGGGTCAACAGCGCGTACCAGGTCCGCAATTTGCAATATACAATATTCCGCGCCTATTCATTTGTCTCGCAGTTTTAAATTGCGACTAGAAACAACAGCAATCCGTTTAAAAAAGATTCCGCTTCGTTGTTACTTCTCAAACCACTGCCATACGGACTAATTTCAGGGCCTATTTGCTACGTGAAAATATTTCGATAGCAAAAGAGGCTCTTTACTACCTCAGTAAAAACTTCTTTCAGCAGGGGTTGTCCATGCTACCGCTGCATTGCGCATTCTTAGTACTGGCGCGGGTGGTGCATTCCTACTTTGCATTGCTTCTCACTATTATACTTAAGTTGGCATGTGAGTGCAGACCTACACAAAAAAAAATGACGGTAGATGGCTGATTGTACGTGTGAAATAATGAAAGGTGGCATTCCTGGAAGCTCATATTTGTGTCATACGTGGTGACTTAGGAAAAACATGTGACGGCTCTGAATAAAAGAATACTGCAGTTTCTTAGAGGTGATTTTTGGTGTTAATGCATTACAGATAATGCCTTGTCGCTAAGGGCTGCCAAATGTGCAGACAGNTTCTTAGAGGTGATTTTTGGTGTTAATGCATTACAGATAATGCCTTGTCGCTAAGGGCTGCCAAATGTGCAGACAAAATGTCCTGCGTCGTACCAGTTGACAGGTACTTCTGACATTAAAAAACCTATTCAATTATGCGTGACTTTCTCGGTACGTTTTTTTTTGGATCATTCAATTATTTGCAACACAATATGGTGGCAATACAATCGTGACGTGAAAACATTGACGTTCTGGTAACATACAAAGGAAACAAGGAGCGCCAAAATCATAACGAAGGAGTAGGTTCGAACGATATTGTTTAAGTTTTACAACAAAAAAAGTAAACTAGAAAAATAAAATACGAATATGTCTCAAAATAGCATTNTTCTTAGAGGTGATTTTTGGTGTTAATGCATTACAGATAATGCCTTGTCGCTAAGGGCTGCCAAATGTGCAGACAGAATGTCCTGCGTCGTACCAGTTGACAGGTACTTCTGACATTAAAAAACCTATTCAATTATGCGTGACTTTCTCGGTACGTTTTTTTTGGATCATTCAATTATTTGCAACACAAAATGGTGGCAATACAATCGTGACGTGAAAACATTGACGTTCTGGTAACATACAAAGGGAACAAGGAGCGCCAAAATCATAACGAAGGAGTAGGTTCAAACGATATTGTTTAAGTTTTACAACAAAAAAAGTAAACTAGAAAAATAAAATACGAATATGTCTCAAAATAGCATTNAACGATATTGTTTAAGTTTTACAACAAAAAAAGTAAACTAGAAAAATAAAATACGAATATGTCTCAAAATAGCATTCTAATTTCCTTCTAGTTCTTAGAAATAATTCAGTTGATAAGGGCATCATAAAAATGTTGTTACATATCTGTTCTTCCTTGTGAGGAATAGGAGATAGTACGCTCTCATCCTGTCTGGGTTTCTCCAAAGGCAACTTTATTTTTGCTATAAAACTTCGCCAGCGTCCGCTTCCATAAGACGAGACGTTTATCGACGAGATGGTGCACGCTCTTCGTCAACAAGGAACGAGAGAGGCAGGGAGATTCAGTAATAGAACAGTCGAGCTGTAAAGCCGAGATTGCCAAAACCGCCAGCCGAGATTCGTCGTATAAAAGTAATTCCATTGTTCTGCACGGCTCGTTCGCCGAGTTTGCCGAGGCCCCCCTCTCGACTTTCGACCTCCCAGTCTCCGCTTATTTCATTGGCCCCGCGCTGTTGGACACGTCACGCTCGCTCCGATAAAGGAAGTTAGATCACAACCACGGAACAGCTCACACAAGTGAGATGGAGTAGTGCGCACTCTAAATTATAAACCAGTGGAAATACACTGATTCGCAGTGAAATTAAACTACTCTTAATCAAAGAAAATGGCTCCACTTAGAATCACTGGGTGTTTTTCAGTGAAACAATTTCACTGATTGAATAAATGACGGGAAAATGCGTGCAGCGAATTAGACATTGTTCGTTTATTGAATGTAGCCAAATCATTACGAAAAATAAGCATATTTCCAATAATCACTATTTATATTTCGCAATTTACAGTAATTTCAAAAAAGTAACAAAAAATTTGAGGCCATCCCCACTCCACATTTAGATCGTTATCTTACCAACTGAGCTACCAAGCCAACATTGGCAACAAAAGGGAAAATATATGTATTATATTTATTTATCAAAAGTATGTAGTTTTAAATTGTATCCCCTTTCTTTTCGTTTTTAGTTTAACTGGTAAAATTAGGATTTTTAAAACAAATAGTATACGTATGAGTACACTCGCTTCAACAAATTTAATGCACATTTCGCAAAAAAGAAATGAAAGACGTAAAAACGGAATGAAAGCCTGAATGTTCATTTTACCTCGTAAAATGGTATTATAAAAGATAAAAAACCTTTTAGAAAGTACTTTTATTGGTTTTATTAGTTTATGCGTTATTTAATTTGACGCACTTTGTTTGCCTGCCATTTAATACACATTGTTTAACCGACCCATCAGTCAATAAACAGATGACTGGAATAAAATGCGTGACAAATCAACCGGAGAATGTCCGCTGAATCAATAAGTGAAGGAAATCTAGCAGAGAAAACTGCGATACATTTGAGCGTCTCTTAACAACGAGGTCTTGAGAGCCAATGAGAGTGAAATGAGGTGAGAATGGATCAGCGCTGGAATGCAAGGGCGTGGGAACCGGGAGATCCCCGAGAAAACCCGCTGGCCATCAGCATCGTCCGGCACGATTCCCAATTGTGAAATTTTCACTAAATTCATTGAAGTGACTGTTGAATCAGTCCGGTACTGTTAATCGATATAATAATTGAAATTCTTAATGATTCATATTTAGAGAGTGGACGCACACGATCGCTGATTGGATGCTCAAAGTTCTTGCACACAGTACATATTCTCTGTCTCACGTAACTTGGCAAGATTTTGACAGTTCGATGGAAGTAGGGTCAATGTTTGCTTTTCGTTTATGTATCCTTTCGCCATCAGCTGGTGCGTCAAGTGGAAGCTGTATATTTTATCAACACGCTTTCAGCTAATCCACTTGCCGTTTTACTACACTGAAGAGCCAAAAAAACTGGTATAGGTGTGCGTATGCAAATAACAGAGGTATGGAACCAATCAGAGTAACGCGATGCGGTCGGCAGCTAGATCGGTTACTGCTGCTACTATGGCAGGTTATCAAGAGTTAAGTGAGCTTGAACGTGGTGTTATAGTCGGCGCATGAGAGATGGGACATAGCATCTCCGAGGTAGCGATAAAATTAGGATTTTCGCGTACGACCATTTCACGAGGGTACCGTGAATATCGGGAATCCGGTAAAACATCAAATCTTCGACATCGCTGCGGCCGGAAAAATATCGAGAACGAACGGGACAAACGACGACTGACGAGAATCATTAAACGTGACAGACGTGCAACCCTTTCTCAAATTGGCGCAGATTTCAATGCCTCCTGCATACCTTCAGGCATTAGTTGAGTCCATACCACGTCGTCTTGCGGCACTTCTGCGTGCTCGCGGGGGCCCTACACGATATTAGGCTGGTGTACCAGTTTTTTTCGCTCTTCAGTATATAACGCTAAACAAATTTTAAGTTAATTTATACTGACAACTGTCTAAAAAAATTCGAAGGTCATAGAAGTAAAAAAAAAAAAATACCTCTCAAAAAATTAAATATTTGCTAACTCATTTTTAATTTTTTCGAGACAGTAAATTTGGGTTAACATTTGCGAAACGGTTGTTGTAGTTCTTATCACACTTGGACGTTATAGCTAATATAACTGGAACTAAAAGTAATTCGGGAAACGTGATTAACGACGCACTTTTATTCGCCAACAACTCACCAGCGACTATTGCACATCAGTAATTCTGCTATTATTGATACTAAAAAGAGTTCGCGTTGGAAATATGTGGCGTTGAATAACGTAAGAATTGCTTAAAAACTATTCACGCGCGTCCCACTTTCTTCGTTTTATTAATACAATATAGCAACAACACAGAAACAATGAAATGGGTTTGCGGGAGAACAATATGGCGATTATTGTATGTAGACGAATGATTACCGGACCAATAGAAGTTACTAGTAATCAATATCTTTGTACACAAAATATGTTACTTTAAAAATTATGCAGAGCTCGCGGAAAAATAAAACTTATTTGTCATTTTACACACGAAAGCTATTTTTTTGGTGGGTGGTAATTCTTCAAGAAAGAGCGGACAGATGGCGCGCATGGCATGGCAGGGCGAGTCGTGAGCCACGAGCTTTACTCAACAGATAGCAGCACGTTGGCCTGGCTATTGTTCCGTCTTTTTAAAAGTTGTCTTTCCTTCTATTACTGGCTCGAAACGACACAAATTTAGAATGTATTTTGTCAAACTATTAGAAATAATAATTAAACAATACCATGCGATATTTCTGTATGCTTTTGGAATTAATATCAAGCACGTATGGAAAGCATGGATGGAGAGTGGGGATACGATGTGAAAAGAACTCTCAAGGTTTTGAAGTTGCGTTTCATTTGAATACGAAACGTTTTATTGTGCATTTCATTTTGAACACCCATAAATTACTATTTTATCACGAAGTTTAGTTTGTAACTTTAACAATCGCTGTTTTGTGGCCACGTAAAATAAAATGTATTAATTAATCTAGGAACTCTTTCTTATCGCATATTTTCTGCTTGTCTGATGTGCGTCGTCAGTGCACTCAGAATAGCCAACATAATATTAACTTTTGTTCGTTCGTGCATCAGCTGATACAGGATTTTGTAAATGGCACAAAGTTTGTTTCGTATGCGTCAAGTTGCCACTCACTGACTGTCATAATCTTGCCAAGTTATATGACAAGGACTAGATGGCGAGGCGATTATTTTTATGTTGGCATACCCATTATCTGACTGGATGGGCGAGGCCATGGGGACGGGCTTTGTGTTTAATTGGCTACTGCATGTTGCGGGAGGCCCCTATTGGCTGGGTTGCCAAGTAGGTTACCACGAGCTGATTGGCCAACGGCATTCCAACACGTTGCTAATCAGCGACGCCATTTTACTGGCGTGAGCAACTGGAGTTCGCGGTGAGTCAATTCACGGCTACTTCCAACTTTTCTGAACAAGTTCCTCTTCCAGGATATTCCTCCGCCTCGTGCAAACAAAGCTTAACCAACTCTAGAAAATCATACCTAAGGGACAACGCACCGGATTTGTTTAATAATATTTATTCAACTTATTTGTAAAGTGGAAAGTACCGCGAATAGACTTTCACTGCTTTTCTTTTAGTTTGTAGTGTCACAGCTTTACTGCTGCACATTAACATGAGGACGACCACTGAGTATAAACAACACCGTTACAGATGGAAAGAAGCGGTAGGATTTTGGTCCTCTTTTTGGGGCTGTCTTGTGACTCGAGACAAGGTAGCTCAATAACAACTCCCTTTTACCCGTGGCGCCATTCATCGACGGGCCATGTACTTTAATGCCATTAACTGCGTCTTCTTCTCCTCCCTTCCTTGTGGCACATAGTGGTTTCATAATTTATTTGTATGTTACCAAAGTCAGCGCTATGGCTAGTTTGCAATTCGTTGTGCACTGTAAAACAACCACCTTCACATATAAAAGGCATGTATGGGGATCAGAAGCAATGGAATTAAAGCCAACAACTAAATGCACAAATCACTTGCAAATTAAGTAGACAGAAAATATCGTACTATTTCTTAAAATGGATGTGCATAAAATCGTGCCCGTAGGTATACGTAATAAAGTAAAAACCTAAGATACTATAGAAAATATTACTAGTAATAAAACACTATAATATCAAAAAGGTTAATGTTACACTCAATAATATATGTCGAGAAGATAACTGTTGCTGTTATTTATTTCATACATTTTATTCGCAAGTTAGAACGCAGCCTCCTCATAGCTGTTCTGACCGGTTGACAAAATTATGGCGAATATGTTCGATTTTCTTAGAACGAGGATGGCTGGAAATTCATTTTTTCCAATTACCGCGGGTGAACAGTTCACATAAAACAATCCTTCGCGTAACAAATTAGACAACTGGAAAAAATGGGGGGAAGAGTTAACATAAAAACACAGGGAGTAAAGGGAGGGGCAATTTTGTCTCATTGGTGCTTTACAGGCCTTGCAGCAAGACAATTTTAGGAAAAAGACTAGTCACTCGTTCACTTCCAGGTCTAGACATTCTTAAGTGGGTAGTGTGGTGGACAGTGTCATGTGTGTGTTTCTACGAAATACTTCCATTTCATATTACTGCTCAAAGCCCACCTTTTCCATCTCGTCCATACCCAAGGCCGGCCGGAATTGACAAGTGGGTATGGTGCATATAATAGTTTAAACAATAAAATAATTTAAAAAAATACTTTAAATTAAAATAATAACTAACAAAATAGTTCAAATTTTAAGTAATTCTATTCGCAAGAAAATGTTTAAGAATCGAATGAGTGTTGAGATTTGGGGCAGCTCTTAACTGCGAGATCTTGAGAGCCGATGAGGGCGATTGAAATGATTATGGAGTAGCGCCGGAATGAAAAGGCGGGGGAAACGGGAGATCCCCGAGAAAACTCGCTGGCTAGAGGCATCGTCCTGCACGGTTCCCACATGCGAATATCCGGAAGTGACCCGGCTGGGGATTGAACCCGGTTCGCCTTGGTGGGAGGCGAGCAGACTAACCGCTCAGCCAGCGGCCCCATGGTATGTTTAAATTAAATATATATTCCAGAGAGCAAATTTGACATCGATGCGTTCATAATAACGAAATAGTGACTACAGTGGCGATAAATGCAGAAAGACATTAAACAAAATACAAAAATTTACTTTTCAAGTCCCTTTCACAAGTTTACTACTTATAGAAATATTGTTTGCCAAATCCTGTTTGCATATAACCGTCTTCCTGAATTATGCCAAACTGAAATAGCTCGAGAAAAGTGATTAGATGCTAATCTGTGCCACCCTGCTTCTCGGAGCGCGAGTAAACCCAGTGCGGAGGGCTGCTTCGATTTAAAACCCTTTCATGGTCAGTGGCATTTATAGCTTCCACCCCCACATTGTTCGGAACTGGTCTCTTGGAAAGAGGAATTCCAACTACAGCATAGTGCTGCCATCTGTGTATATCTTCTCCAAATTTTTTTGGCGCTTTGAGGTTTTTGTAATTCAATAAAGGTTCAGTTAGTATCGCACTAAACTGCAGCGAAACGCTAAAATTACCATTATACATGCTCAAAAAGGAACAAAAAAAAAAAGACATTTTGTGCCAAAGTAATTTTTGTAGTAACTATATAAGGTTTTTTGATATTGTGTACTGAAATGCGGTACTTTACCTACAAAAATAACAATTAACAGTTATAAAAAAATATGTTACACTCTACAATGAAAAATTATGTGAGTGGGATATATTTTTCCAATTCAACACATCCCTTCTATGAGATATAAAGTTTCCACCATCAAACACTTTGGGAAAAGGAACTCTCACTATTGTATAGTGCTGCTATCTATGGTGTTCTTTTGCAAACTTTATGGCACATTGAGATTTTTATCATTCATAATAGATAGCGTTAGTACATCACTCAACTGCAACAAAGTGCTAAAACTCTATTCCTCCTAGAAATGCTAGAAAAAAAAATTGTCGTTCATATAATAATTTTGTAGAGCCCGTGGGATGATGCAAAGTGGGCTGCAGATCCGTTGAAAATGCCCCACTTGAATCAGTAGAATTCTATTGGTCATTTTAATTACATGTCCTCACTGATTAAACAGTGATTTATACTGATCCATCTCAGTGCATTTAACTTGTTCGCAAGTGGATAACAGCTCATTTACTCCAGTAAAATAATTCTACTTGTTAAAATAGCTGATCAAGGTTTAGAATGCATACGACTCCATTGAGATGCGTCAGGGTCTCTCTCTCTCTCTCTCTCTCTCTCTGATGTTATTGGCGAACACGACGCCGAGACTTGCTGATCTGCATCCTAACCATAGACTAGAGATGAGGTGGACCGATCTCGCTGTCTGCGCACAACCTGCTTCCGTGTCCCTAAATCAAACTGCTTTTTCTGCTGACACGACTATCAAAAACTCTGTGTCGATTGGATTTGAGGTTACAACACTGATCAGTAAACAAGTGCTTTGAGATGCATGTAAACTTCCTCTAATCAATTTGTAATGCGGTTTTATTAAATTCAAACTGGTGAAATTTATATTATTTATATAAGAAAAACCTCGTCTTTATAAAATTACGGTATAAATAAACAACTTTTACCACTGTCGACCATGCGACTTAGACAGTTGTGTCGCTTTGGAGTAGGCCAATGTTGGGCACATGCGCAGAGAACGAATAATCGTCCTACCTCATATTTAGCCCATGCTCTTAACACGCAGACTTCTGCCTTTCCAGTCCGTTGAATTGTTTTTTTTTTAACAAGCGGACACTGGCTACAAGCGCCGCCTATCCCACCCGCTGCAGTGACATTTCTGCGACGTCGCTTTAACAATTTGCAATGCGCAACTGATACTGTGTATGGTCTTGATTTTATCACAAACGGATGACGCCTTATGGGTGTAGCGATGTCCATGTTCAGCGGCGTACTTCCCTGCAGAGTATTTCTGTCAGTGACGCCGACCGTGAATAACAGGCGTTGTTCCCCGAGTGTAGCAGCTAGCTCCATCTCTCTTCTCGTTGTTCCCCGAGTGTAGCAGCTAGCTCCATCTCTCTTCTCTTTGTTTCCCGAGTGTAGCAGCTAGCTCCATCTCTCTTCTCTTTGTTTCCCGAGTGTAGCAGCTAGCTCCATCTCTCTTCTCGTTGTTCCCAGAGTGTAGCAGCTAGCTCCATCTCTCTTCTCTCCCACGCCGGACCTGCCTGAGAACCGGACACAGCACTTTTGTTAACTCAGTTAACTCAGCACTTTTCAAACCAACCTTTAAAATACATCACTGCTAAAACTGCATATATTGTAACGTAAAACAAAGGCCTCTAGACTGCAGTACTAATGATGGCAGAGAGTTAAGGAAAATATAAGTATATCATTTATCGTCTCAATGAAAATAATTTTGTTTATATGGGTGAATAAATAAATACACGCTTTAAAAAAATTGATCGCAAATTCACCACACCTTAGTATGCACATACAGTACTGAGAAAGCACGAATGGTAAACATTTCCCCGTACATCCATGGTAGCTTCCCGACATTTGTTAAGGAAACAGCCACATTCGTAATGAGGTTCTAAAATGTGTATATTAGCATTCCTCCTATGTGCAGCTTAATGTGCCATAACGTCTATAGATTAGCATTCCTCCTATGTGCAGCTTAATGTGCCATAACGTCTATAGGTCAAAAACCTCCTATTATAGTCTAGCAAACTTACTGGATATTTTCGCGGTACACATATGTTGGTTTCATGCATATTAAATTGATAATATGCGTAAGTTGATATTTTCGAAACTTGTCTACATTGTCACTTGTACAAGTAAGAAACCCCACGAAAATTTTAATTTTCACAAACGTCAAAAGGGTACGCAAAATGATGAAAAATAAAATTTAGGCAAGGTTTTCAAAACTGCTTTCTTGATGGGAAAAAGACTAGCATATAGCCATTTTCGAGACGGAACATTTCTTATTTGTAACTCCCAACGGCAGGCAAGAGCTGCGTCTACAACACAACCTGCACACGAGGTTCGCCAGCTATTCATTTCATGGAACCAAATGTGATGCACTTTAAACTCTGTTGTGAACTCCTACAGGATTAATTTTGAATTTGGCAAGCTGCCTCACGACACGCAAGTTTGAAAATAAATATCAGATTGCAGTGTTGTTGGCACGAATGTTTGTTTCCCGCGGAGCTTAATTTTGGAACACTGACCTGCTTCGCCTGGTTGGTTGCGACGCCAGCATGCGGTAGGAGCTGGGCTCGAATCAGACAGGTCTTGACCTTGACTCTCGGTCCGGCCGTCCTGATCTTGGTTTTGCATGGTTTTCCGAATTCACTTGAGGCGATTGCCAAGAAGAGACTGCGGAGGTGTGGTGGGCAGACTCAGTAGGGTAGGAACCGGGGGG
>NQII01004926.1:127977-168939 GCA_002778355.1 Clitarchus hookeri
GGGGGGGGGGGGGTACAGTGTTACACTGCACCTCGCGAATTTTGTGATTAGGGTACAGAATAGCATTTGTACACCCCTTCCAAAAATATTTTAGTGCCTTAACACATTCAAACCCAGTATACACAATTGTGTACATTACCCACCTGTAAGTAATTTTTGGTCTGTACTGTACACTGTGGTGCTCAATCACCGATAATCTTATTTGTGGGTAAATTATTCGCAAACCGTCTAACTGGTCTAGGTCATAATTGGTTCGAATTACTGTAGCCGAACATATAGCGTTCATCTCGTTGGCTGAGATAACGAAAGAAGTGTTGTGTCGACTTAAGTATGGCACGCATCGTGCATTTTTTTTTTGTTTGCGACACCTGGAACAGTAAATTAAGTCTGAAAGAGTTACGAGGGTAAGTCAAAAAGTAGGTTTCCCTATTTTATTACTCAGAAAAACAGAATCGTAGCTTACAGAAACGTATGTATCCGCTAGTTTGTAGTTCTGCAGATAGATGGTGCACAAGGCGGTAGAACAGAATTTGGCCTCTGCGACAGTTGCAAAATGGCGAAGATACTGAACGAGTGTTCACGGGAGGTGGTGCATGAGGTTACCTGCTTTCTATGGGCAGAAAACACGGCAGCTGTTAACATTCACAGGACCACCCGCACCACGACAGTCCCACTGCACACCTGGCATTGGTAATGTGTTGCCCATTCACCATACAGCCCGGAGTTGGCACCTGTGGACTTCCATCTGTTTGGCAACACGAAGAAACATCTATGGAGCAGACGATATTCCAGCGACGACGAAGTGGAATAAGAAGTGTTGAAATGGCTTAATGAGCAGGACGACAGTTTCTACCGCCAGGGAGTGGAAAATCTCGTTTTTGCTATGACAAATTCTGAAATAAATTTGGTGTTCGTCTCTAGAAATAAAGGAATGGTGTAGAAATAAATAGCCGTTTTGGTTACTAGCCATGTCATGTCTCAGAGACAAATGCTATGCAAGTTGAGGAGGGGTGTAAGGTGCCCGTAGCCCCTTCTCGTGTCTGAAATATCATGTCTTCATTCTCTTGAGGCTATAATTAAAACGGCATGCAATTACTCACACATGAATGCATAGTATTGTAAATTTCTTTGTTATAGGCTTATTGCGATTAAAGTAGCACCTTTCAAAGCCTTGCTTGTGATATAGGGGATGGAGGGGCAAGACGATACACCTAACACCAAAATGACCATAACAATGTAAATACTGCTGTGACATGTATAATATAGGTACGCAATAAACATCATACATTTACACAACTGTTGCTGCCACTGACAGTTTCACAACTTCACCTGTACGATATCTGTAAACTGTTTTCCTAAAAATGGCACACTGTATCATCTTGCCTCAATAGAGGAGTAAGATGAAACTGTATGTGTGGCAAGATGATATTTACATACAGCAATTACTCGCCTAATTTAGCAGCACACTTCACAGATAAATTTTCCATTCCCTCTGTAATCTATACAGCTCTTATAGTACCACATTTTGCAAGCGTAACAATGTGTCCAATATTTAGTTGGTGGATCTTCATACGTTCGAGAGCATTCTGGACATGCTGTGCTGCTGGATTTAGAGACTGGCTTCGTATTTTTCTTTTATTGCTTTGTTCTTCTTTGTTCTTTCTTTTTCTTCCATTCTTTGCTTTACGGGAGAGCTTGTCAGTACTTCATACCTCAAACCACGTCTCTTCTTTATCTCTCCACTAGCGCAATGGGAAAAGGTCACAACTGTTCAGGGGAGACGGCTCCCACTGTGTTTGAAGGAGTTCCAGACTGTTTGGGTGATAGAGCACCAGATGTCGATGTGCAAAAGTTCAGCTCTTCTGTCGATGTGGAAGGTCTTGGCCGTTCTGGAGAGAATACTCCTACTTTGGAAACTCATCCATTCGAAGATGTAGAAAGACACATGTTAGTAGCCAAACGGGTTCCCAAAGAAGCTGCATTAACAGGAACACAAGGAAGTTCTGTCAAGTTCTCGTCATCTAGACACCGATCTGTTAGCGTAGAAGGATCAAAGTTAGCTTTTGTGAATATGTCATTGTTAAAAGAAAAAATTCAGATTGAGCTGAAACCAGATATTGCATTCTGCATTGTTGCAGCATTACAGTACAGTATGCGATACCAATGAGTTTTACAATAAATTTTTCTGTAATAGTTTTACCAGGGTTCGTGACAATCCAATTTTCACAGGCTATATTGTAATAGGTCTTCAGAGGCCCGAAGAAACTGAAGTTCAGTGGTTGCAGCTTATGGCAGCAGTGAGGTGGAAGACTAAGCATTACAGTTCCATTTTATCTGCAAGAGTTAACTGCAGCAAGAGCAATGTGAGAAAAATGGTTGTCGACTATTAACAGAACTGGGCATTCTTTATATGGCTTTAAAAATGTGCAAAGATGCTGTAAATATTCATCAAATAACTCTTGTGTCATTCATCCCTTGTCTTGACAAACAGCCTTGGTTCCATGTGGGGCACCCTCAGTCATCTCAGGGAAATATCGTTTTCGAGAAAAAATTAACATAGGTGGAAGAAAGTATCCAGAGGCGATGCATGCACATGCTATTGTTACTGTTTTATTTCTTTCAGCACTTGTAAATTGCCCAGCTTGTTTTCGGCCTGTTGGGCTTAGAGCTTTCGACGAATGGCGAACTGTCTACAGGCGAGACTCATACACATTAAAAATTAGGTCAGCAGTAAACGAAAAGCTCCTGTATTTTATTTTTAAGTAAATCATAAAATCGATTGACATTGACTTTGTTGAAACCATTGCTCTACCTATGCTGGTAGCTTCTGGTTTCCTCAGTGGGAGTTCAGGATGTCGTCGCGTGAACCCCCGAATCCAATATTTTCCCGCCATTCGCTTGGTTCTGCTAAAGATGGTCGAGATTATTTATTTCTTGCATTTGAAAAGCTAGTTCCCTCAGGTTTCGGATGGTAAGACCAAAAAACTTATAACTCATTTCCAAGCAGTACTCCACTAATTGCAACTCTATCGCCTTCGGAAATACATTACTAAATATTCCACAATGGTCCGGCGTCTTCATACCCGCGTGTGCCAACTTAACAAGCCGAAATAGTGTCATCTTAGCAATTGCATACTGACTGACCGCAGCGCTGAGGGACAGGGTTTGCTCAATCACTGATGAGACAGCAATCTTCATTGATTCTCTCGACCACTTACCAAAGACTAGGTAAGTGGTCGAGAGAATATCTGAGGCATTACAAAAAATACAGAGTAATAATACACAACGAGACTGCCTAACATCGTTTGATTTTACGTTGAATTCACAAGGACTGTTTTGAAATCGACATATGAGTTATATTCCATTAATATTTTTGCCACTTTGCAATAACATATTTAAAATTATAAGTTAATAAAAATTGTAATAATTTTTAGACAGTCACTTATGTCAATAGATAAACATAAGTTGTAACGAAATGTAGACTTTTACGAACATTTGTATACACACAAACACCAACTATTGATAAAAAAAATGTTTAAACATTGCAAGTAAAATTATGGAAGCTCTACTGTCGGAAATCAGTAATTTATGTGTAGGGCCTACATGTTGACAAATCACGACTTGTTAAAGGGGGTTGATGTAAATGGAATAAAATCGGGATTATTCCCCTTTTTTAATCATAGATTCGATCTGTGATAGCTAATAAATAGTTATATTATTTTAGGAAAAACCATTTTTACAATTAAAACACATAACAAATTGTAATAGATACCTACTGACAAGTGTTATGCTTATCGGTAGTTAAGTTTACGTACCATGGAACAAGAACTTAACCTGTATCAACTTGTCCCGTAACCGAGTGTATTGTCTTGCCTGCACACGAGTTAGTCCAGTCATTTTATGAGAAAAAAAATGTGGTAGATTTATGGACAAATTGCAAGAAAAGGTTTTTTTACATCTAAATTCGCAGAACAATTTGTAGATTAACATATCCAAAATCTACTGAAATCGACTCAACGCTTCCCGGAATTTGTCCCGGAAAAACGCAAAAAAATTCATAAGTAAAAAACGGCGCATTTTACGACAAATATTGCTAAGACAAAAATTAAAGAACACAACATTTCGTGTAACATATCCAAAATTAGCAAAAATCAATTTATAAATTCTATTTATTTTTTTGGGATTTCTCCCCGAAAAATATTTTAAAATTTAATAATTTGAGAACAGCGTACTCACGACCAAAAACGCAAACACAAAAATTAAAGATTACAAAATTTCCCATAATGTATTCAAAATTAGCAGCATTCCACCCATTTTTTTAAATTTTCCCAGGATTTGTCCCGGAAAAATATTTGAAAAAAATTATTATTCGAAAACGGAGTGTATTACAACCAAAAGTGCAAAGAGAAAAATTAAAGAACACAAAATTTCCTTTTATATATCTAAAATAAAAAAGAATCCATCAAATAATTTAATTTTCCCAAGAGTTGTCCTTGACAAACCTTAAAAAAAACCATAAAAATGAATAAGAAAAGAATTTTGTATCCTACGACCAAAAATACGACGATAGAAATTTAAAGAACACAAAATCGTCTCTAATATAAAAAAGTCTCCAAACTCCACCAATAATTTTCATTTATTTTCTCAGGATTAGTCCCACACACAACGCTGATAGTGAATTGTTATTTGTCAAGAAATTAGCTTTGGCATCATGAAGCACCGATTTAATTTGTAAAGTGGTAAAACACTGGACCCACACTCCGGAGGATACATGTTGAATTCTTGATTCCGCCGTCTTGAATTTGGCTTTCCATGGTCTCTAGAAATCACTACAGGCAAATGCCATGACCGGACCCCTTCATCAATCCCCTTTAATTGTTTTCCGTTTTTCTGTATGTCCCGCTCTGTTAAGGGCAACCCCATGAAGGGGGGTAGTCCCCCGAGCCCCTAAAAACCAAACTACACAATAAACTATATCCCTGAAAATAGTAATGTGAAGCATGTGTGTAGGACTGTATCTGTAGAGTGTTGCCTCAGCATCGTTTTGAGTTTAATGAGTGGCATTTCTAACACACTTTCATGTTTACATGGTATGTTTGTTAACTCGGCAGAGAAGAAGCAGACCACCATCAACAAGAAAACAGACTCTCAGTGACGGCCGCGCAGCGAGGAGGCAGATCCTAGACGAGTATTGTAACATTGTCGACAGTGTTAGCTGTGGCCTCTTGCTGGCGTGTCGCGGCAGTACTCTACACTCGTGTCCTGTCTTATGTAGCACATTTACTTATGACGGATTGCAACAAGGTTAATATATGCTTTACATATTTACGTTTTTTTAACTTTCGCGAGGGATAATGGAGACTGACAGTTAATAGTGTCCATAGTGTAATCATAATCATTATTATTTTACAGTTGGAGCATGCCACGACATTCGCGAAATGCTGCGTTTCCGGTTTAATTAAGGAACTGTATTGAAAGAAACAGCATGGATGAAGTGAACAATGATAAGCGTGTATTCTGTGACGAACATATTAAATTTAAAGAAATTGCAGAGTTTACAAAAAAAAATTAAATAGGATAAAGTCTGCATCGTGTGATAGGCGAGTCGAGCTTAATGTATCTAAAGTAGAGTATGTACATTCTTATTGCTGAATCTTGCCTTTCTCATTGCTATGGAAGAATTTGATATGTTTTAAGAATAGACTATAACAGTATTGATGAATTACAGGACATGATAAGACATTTAAAAGAAAACTTTGAACCCTCTTCAGAAAAGTTTATTATAAGAATCTCTGAGAATATTCGTCTTGCATGAAACTACAAATGTTGTTAGCCTCCATGAAAATGTGAGTGATATTTTTGTTAAGTTCCAGAACAGAGGTAGTACGAAACTTTATGATGAAAAATGTGAGATCATAGAAACAGCTGCAAGGATAATTGGAAGTTAATGTAAGTCTGTAACTCAGGATCTAAGATTTTACCCAACATCTTCTGAATTGGAGTCTGCAAGAATATGCTTAGAAGCTCTGCGTCCATTCCTCAAGTATTTCCTTGAAATGCTTGCCAATAGAAAAGGAGATTACTAAAAATTAGCTAGTATTGGTCAAAAATATATGCAAAAGATTCGCCCAAGAGCTTGTTTCTTACCATTTAATTTAAGTCTTGGAGTTCCAACTTCTTAATTTTGCATCCAAGAGATTAATTGATATTCTGCACGAACTGGGATTCTCCTGTTCTTATCAAGACGTTATGGATTTCGAAAGAAATGCTGCAGCGGCTAACAGCGATGACTGGAAACTTTGCTCAGTTTGTAGCTGATAATGTAGACAACAATATACGGACCCTGGATGATCATAATACTCTACACGGCTTGGGAGTGATTGCTGTGACCACTCCAGAAATGCAGACATGCATGCTGATCGCAAAAAAACAAACCACGTTAAAATAAATTCGACAGCTCAGGAATATTCGCCTTCATTATACAAAAATAGCAACAAACTCGAAGCAACATACAGACCCCTTCCTTCTGCTAAAGCTAAGAATCCAAACATAAATCCCGATTTGCTGTGGAAGATGGGATTATTGCTGAGGTGTCAAATGGTAAATCGGTCAGGAATGATGCAAATCTGCACAATGGTTCATTTCTGTGAAAGTCAAGTGTTACATTTCTTCTCATCATAGATATGAACCATGGAGACAAGATGTGCGTATATTCAGCACTTAATTTAATAGCAGATCAAGCTTTAAAGGTGATAACTATGCCTGTACTAGCTTTTCACCAACCATTGTGGTGGAAAGCCATACATATTATACTGACAGGACCACAAAATAGCCAATTGTGTAATTTTGTGCTCAGACTTGGTCCATTTTATACATTAATGAGTTTTCTAGGATACATTCGACACTTCAATTTATCGATTTTCCGGGACAAGTCCCGGTAAAATAGTACGAAATATGACGTGGATTTTGGTGGATTTTGGATATCACATTAAAATTTTTGTGTTATTTAATTTTTTTGTACACTTTTGGTGGCAAAACGCACAGTTTTCAACCTATCAATTTTGTTTATAGTTTTAAGGGGAAAATCTTGGAAAAATAAGAAATATTAGGTGAATTATGGTGCAATTTGGATATATATATTGGAAATTTTGGGTTCTTTAATTTTTGTCTGCGCTCTTTTGATCTTATAATGCACCATTCCCGACATCAATTTTCTAGTTGTTTTTTCCGGGAAAATCCTGGGGAAAATAGTGAGAAATGTTTAGTGGATTTTGATATAATATGGAAAATTTTGTGTTTTTTTTTGTCAGTGCAATTTTGGTTTTAAAATGCACCATTTTAGAATTATTAACTTTTTAATATTTTTTTCTTGACAAATCCCGGAAAAACAATAAGAAATGTAAGTGGATTATGATAGATTTTGGATATCATATTCAAAATTTTGTGTACTGGAATTTTTGTTTCCGTACTTTTGGAACTAAAACGCACAGTTTTCTACTTATACATTTCTTTTATCGTTTTTCCGGGAAATATCCTGGGGAAAACAGTGAGAAATGTTTTGGGAATTTTTGTGAATTTTGGATATCATATGGGACATTTAGTGTTCTTTAATTTTAGTCTGAGCTCTTTTGGTCGTAAAACGCGCCGTTTTTGACTTAACAATTGTTTATAGTTTTTCCAGGTAACCCCTCGGGGAAATAGAGGAAAATAGTTAGTGGATTTCGGTGAATTTTGGATATGTTATTATACGAATTTTTGATGTAATAAAACCTTTATTTGCAATTTGCCCATGTTATTTTTGTAGCCTTCCCGGACAGTGAACTGTCTTGCCACACACTGCCTTAAGAACAATAGTGTTACGTGTCGCTGGTCTGCGCTGCTGACCTTGGCCCGTGAGACACGAGCGGGCGGAAGAGAAAGACAGAGTAGTAATGATAACGGGGCAGCACGTCAATGGAATGTTTTAATATTGCAAGCGAGCGAACCGCATATCTATTACAAAAAGCGAGCCGACACGATAATCCCTTTTGCGACGCACGCTGCTGACTCTGGTTGTATTGAGTTCTGCGTTTATCTGAAGAATGTTCTGGATTACCGACCTCGTTCGCTCAGTGTGACTCGGGGTGTATTGAACCTTCCAGATGGCAAGGGCGATCGATATAAAAGTGTGACAGGCCTCCGAGCCGAGTAGTTGATGTGTGAATGAGTGGCTGAGTTCCGAGCGATAGAAGACGAGTAGCGAGAGAAGTGTCCAGAGGAAGGGAAATCTGCGACTGCGAGTATTAAGCAGTGAATAGTGCGGCTGGCAGGTTGGACTATTGGACTATATGCGTGAGTGAAAGACATTACTAATGGTGGCAACAGAAAGACTGAATACGTGTTAATGATGAGTATGAGTTAATTGACTGTAACTAAACAGAGACATTAAGAAGTACGTTATTTTGAATTAGACATTAATTACGCTCACTGTTGAATAAAAAGAGTATCAGTGGAGACAGAGAATTTAATGCTGTAAAGTGTAAACAATAACTGTGTGTATAAATTAGAAATCAATATTATATTTTTTTTTATTAAGACCTCTATCTCCAACGAACTCAGATACGCCCCTCAGGCGTCCATGTAACTATACTATATAATTGGCCGACTGTGTGTAGGGAAAGGTAGTTACTATTGTTGTATTGTGTCGTGGTCATCTCGAAAACTTGATACAAGCCATTTTGTTTAAGAAAAATTTTCTTGTGGCTAGAATTTTACACAGCAAGTCTCAGATAAACTGTATCCCCTCTTACTCTGATATATATCAGCAGAAACAAGGGGAAGAAACGCTCTCGTTGGAGACAAACGATACACAAATAATTCCAGTAGCGCCAACATTCATGCAAAATTGAAGGTTTTCCTAATAAATACCATCTTCATCTTTTCCATCCTTCCCCTACTGCTCTCACAAACTTTTATATTTCCGCCAAGTGTTAAGTTTACTTCACAATGGACCTGACGACTTTCTTAATGCGCGTGTGTTCTCTAACATACAGCGGTAGCATTCAAGTCGTCCATAGTATAACATTTTGCTGCGGCCGCAAGTCTATAGGTCATTCACGGTTACTTCCCACTTTCCTGAGGCTCTGCCAAAGGTTGTTCCCCCGCCTCATGCAAACAAGGCTTAACCGCGTCTATAAAATTAAACCAAAGGGATGATGCACCGTTTTCATGCGCACTCTGTGCAATAATATTTTGCATGAGAACTATTTATTACTATGCATTACCAACGCACCTATTTTCGCTCTCTTTTTATTAATATTAACTATAAGTAAAATATATTATAATTTATATAGAAAATATATATTAAAGATCAATTTAACCAAAATTAAGGTACTTTTATGTAAACTTTAGTATAAAACGTGTGTGATACATGATATATTTAGGAAACAAGCAAACACGTCATAGATAGGGTGATTTTTCAAATGTTTGATTCAAAAAGTGTAAAGCAACCGCGAATACACCATACATTTGCTATATTCTTAAAAATTCGGAGATGGGTTACAAAATTAATTTATTCCAAGTAAATAAATGTTACACATATATGAATGATTCCAGGAAATAAACTTTCTGTGAGATGAAGTGTTCTAGCCTTGGCGCGAGAGCCACTATTATTTTCGTGTTATGCGCATGTGCAAGTTAGAAACCTGCAACGTGTCCGCCTGTAGGCCCATCACAAAGTACCCCCCCCCCCTAACCTAACTGTTACTTATTTTATTTTATTTATTACTTTACAATCCACTGCAACGAGAGCAGGTGCGTCATCATTACAACATTAATATGTAATAAATGAGCAAATTACAAAGATAAACAAGTATTAGTTAGGAAGAAGGTAAAATTAAAGTTATTTAATTAACTTGGTATAGAACTTTACGATGGTAAGCTTAACTTTTTATTTGTCGGCATTTCTCCTCGAGTTTCTTTTGGCAAAGTCATTTATGTCGTATGCAGGATTTCTNTAGGCTCGAACCACCTTTTGTTTTACTTGAATGTTTTAAGGAACTACCTCAAAAAATGAAAACACATATGATTAATTTTGTAACATTTACATATGTACAAAGCTAGTCTAAAAATCTGCTCCTGAGATAAATTAAGAATGCCACAAAAATGTAAAAGAGAGAACAACAAAAACAGCAAATAAATAAATAATCGTCACTGTGTTCCAACAATAGGAAAGATCATGGACACAAGAGGGAGTGCTTATTAACATTTTCAATTACTACATAAAATATTACCACAATGAAAATGCATAGCTAGTATTATTTAATAGCAAGGAAAATATTTTTATAAAAAAAAGTACATCCTTTTACAACAGCAAAACATTAATAATTAAATTCATATTTGGAAATAATATATTTCTAGCATTCCTTTGGGTAAAGGAAGTGACAATGCCCTCGAAGTCCACACCCGACAGCAACCTCCCTTCGATGCTCAGTATTACCGAGTCGATAAACTATCGTTTACCATGGTTAGCCACAAGTAAACTCATTTTCAAAATAGAATTATCACCCCGAAGGTGCCATTGCAGTGGCACGTTAGTGGCACAGGACATGATAGTATGCATACAGAAAAAATTAATGTATTGTTTCACAACAAGCACGTATTGCAGGGGACCAATACTAGCTGGGTGCACTTGCTATAGTGTTGGACCGCCTGTGTAGACGCAAATACAGCTGAAAAGCTTCGGCATACTTAATGTTTGAATACAGGGTCAAAATAAAGTTGATATATGGTATGTGTAGAATGTTGTTTGTTGTTGTTAACCGCACTGAGTGGCAAAAAAAGTTGAGTTGAGAGATTTGGGCGACTCTTAACAACAGCGAGGCCTTGAGAGCTAATGAGGTGAGAATGGAGCAGCACCGGAGTTTAAGAGTGGGGGAAACGGGAGATCCCCGAGAAAAACCATGCGAAAATCCGGGAGTGACCCGGGCGGGGATTGGACACTGTTCGCCTTGGTGGGAGACGAGGAGTCTAACCGCTCAGCAACCGCGGCTCCTGTGGCAAAAAAAAAATCTGTAGTATATATGTGCCGAAGTGTTTCAGATTTGTCATTTCAAACAAAGAAAAATGTTTTCAATTCAACATTTTTTTTATAATCAAAGGTCAAAATAACGATATTACCTTTTCTTACAACACAAAATTAATAACAAGAAGGAAAATATTTTCTAAACACCAATTCACACCATAAAATTATGTTATTGAATCCAACCAATTGTTTTGAATATATTGAATACAGAAAGTTTTTCACATTCACTTCAATGGATTGAATTCAATAGAGATTGAATTGTTACTTCAATGTTTTGAAAGGCGTGTCACACATGTAGCTGTATTAAATAAATATTGAAGTGGCAACTTAAAACTATTTTACTAATAATCCAGTTTAAAAAATTATAAATAATTTTGTAAAAGATTTTGCATGCCTTTAAAAACCATGCATTACACAAAAATAATATATGAACACAAATGTTTTTCTAATAATATGGTATATTCACTTTACAGGGAAAAAACATGTGCAAGTATTTTTGTAGCTTAAATGGGCATAAACTAATGTATGAAGGCACTACACTTTGTATTTATACTGTTTCAATAATTCGAAGTGTTAGCTAAAAAATTTGATCCAAAAAAAATGGATCATGTTGTAGACGAAAATCTTTGAAGGAGTTCGAGTTATTCGATGGCTTGAAATACAAAATGGTTGCTATTATAACGTCCGAGTCTTGAGTCTAAAGGCTTGTAGGAGCGCCTTGGGAAATGGCGCTGGGGGCAGATTGTGGGTGTACATCTACTGGTCTTATGTTCTACTGATCGTATGTTCTACTGATCGTATGATCAACTGATCGCACTACTTCAGATTTCCAGTGGTCAACGCCGTCCAACAAATTGTCAATTTCCTGAGCTGTCAACGAAAATAAATGAGATGTATTTAAATGTTTTGAAAACACCAAGACGGCCGATAAGCACAGTTATTGTCTGTGGCATAATTGATACGTTCAAAATAAGAGCATTATGTGTGCCACCGAAAAGTAAACTTATTGTAGTGCCGCGTGAATGAACTGAACGCATGTTCAGCTGGTCGTGTTGTTTAACTGATTGTATATTTACCCGCTCGTATTTGACACCAACATTTAGTTGCTTTCATTTTCGTTTCGGCAAGAAATTTGGTTGCCGAAAGTTATAACGAAACGAAAATACTCGATTTCGACGCATATTCGGGTGTTTAACGAATGTCCATTTGTACACCAGGAGAGAAAATATTTGTCTGGTGAACTTGGCAAGGTGGGGTTGTGTTAACGATGACGTCACATGCGATTGCGGAGAAGAACTGACTGTCGGACACGTGCTTCATGCGCAGGAGACGACCTGCTTCCAGCCTCGGAGGATGCGCTGGATGTGGCCAAATTCTGGTCACAAGTTGTGTAATGTTTTCCAGAGTTGCTGTAGCTGTCTTTCAATCACGTTTCTGGCACGAGAATAAAACTAATAATTAGTTTATAGTTTAAATACCTACGTCGAATTGAAATATAAATATATGCAAGAACCCTTGTCGTAACTGCTTCGTACCATCCAATTTTGTTTCCGGTTTGGTTTTGCAACAAATCTGTTATTATGAATAATTTGTTTAAATATAATTACATTCATTAATCTTTCGTTAAGACTGAGGTGTTATGATATTATTTTACGATTTCGTTTCAGTTTCACGAAAGTTCATAACATAATTTTCGTTTTCATTCACACAACCCTAGCTACTGTTATCGATCAACAGATCAGGCTGATCCCAAATTTGCCTAATTGTAGGTATACCACACGTCCTCTTTTTACCACGGCATGTCCTCTTTTTGAAGCATTGTAAACTGTTCGGCCGGGTTTTACAAAATATCGAAATGTCCTCTTTTCCAATAAAAGTGAAAGACAGAAGCTTTACATTATTGTAGGTTTTTTATACGTTACTAAACACTTAGTAACGGTGCCAACGAACTTCCTTCAATTTGGAGAATATTACGTATACATCTTGTCTTTATCAACACTCCTATATTTTCCCCTGGTTGTATATTTTTTTAACATGTCTAAGTTGAGAAGTGCCTTATCTATTCAAAATTTCACCAATATTTGCTTAAAGAAAAATCTGTTAGAACAAATAAATCGTTAAAAAAGACGATTGAAATGTATCTGAACCAGAGCTGTGCGTTATCGCTTAAGAGTAAATTAAAATTAATTGTGCCCGTGCTTATGTATAACAACGTTTTGTGTGAATAATCCTATATTATTTGCTGACAAAATATTTTTAAGTGCGTACAAACTAATTTGAATTGACTTTTATATTCAGAGTGAACATGACTATCAGTTTATCTGGTTGGAAAAAAATACTTTGTATTACTTAAACATTTTATGGAACCGATATTTGGATACAATTATGCGACATTGTAATATATTTTTAACTGACGTGTGACATAATAGACTGATTTTGTTATATTTCCGTTTTAAAATGACGTGTCCGCTTTTTTCGTGTCATTTTCTCGCACAGTTACTCGAGCATGTCCTCTTGTCGACTACCACACGGCAGGACGGCGCGGGTAGTACTGCATATCAGACGTCACCCCAGGCCCACCCGGGAGCCCTGGACCGGGCAGTGGAGCACGCCTGCCCAGCGCCCTGGGAGGGGGACGCCCACCGCCGGCCCGGACCGCACTCGGAGGCCAAGTGAAAGCCAACCGGGGCGGGAGAAAGAGAGGCGGCGGCTGGTCGATCTCACCTGGGTGTCGCCATCGATCCCCCACAGCTGCACCGTTGCCATGGCGACGCGCGCCCGACACGGGGGAGGGCAGGCACTACCGACACACTCGCCCCGTAAGCACGCACACGCGACGTGCGTGCTTCGCTACACGCGCTTAACATCCCTTCCGCAACAAACACACACACTACACACACGCATTCCCACACACACACTCAAACACATTCACACTCCAAAACTCCCACACACACCCACACGCACACACGTCTGCAGGAGGCCACACGCTCGGTGGCCGTCCCAGGTGGAAGTAAAAAGGACTTCCTTAAGAGGAGTCCACGGCGACACATTTTCTATGAAATCATTGTTTGCGCGTATTCACGTATCTCGGTAAATAACTATTGTGGAAATAAAACTTCTTGTCAGAAAAGATAAAACACAATTTAATATGTCTCTATGTTTTTACTTTTATAATATTAATTATATTCAAGGAGAAAAAAAATTCGTGAAAATTGTCAAATATCGCATTTTCAAAGCGTGCCTATAGAGTTTCCTTAAGGCTGTTGCCTGGTTTGAAATAAGTAAGAATTTGGTAAAGGGAAATATGTTAAATAAATTCTGTTTTTTGAAGCCAATTTTTGAATATATAAACTTGAAATAAAAACCTAGATGGGGAAAATGATACTCTTAAGCTCTGTATCAAGGCAAATATACCAATTTGTTTTTGAGTAATTTTTTAAATTAATTTTTAAGGTTTCTGATCTTTTCAGAAATCAGGCTATAGATTAATCTTACAAAAGGCTTTGACAGCAAAGAAGTGCGTATTTTTCTGCTCAAAAACGTTTATGGTTGTATATATCTATCTTTAACAGGAACGCCAAAAAACAGAATTATATTTTGCAAATACATGGTGCAGGGGCAAATTTTAGAAGAAAGCCAACAGAAATACAGTTCCCTCTGTGTTTATTCCAAACTTGCGTGGACAAAAGTCACTGGTGGCGGAAAACATAACTGGAAAGCAGGTAATTTAAAACTTTGCTAAATAAATTACTTTATAAAATGTTAAACTATGTATGTTAGTAGTGACTTTTCTTAAAATGGAAATGCGTATCAAGGTCTTATTATTGGTGTCAAAAAACGCAACCACTTCTATGACTATTCTGTTAACGGTTGCCGTCTTGCATATCAAAGTTGCACTTCAAATAGCACATATCGCCACGTCTTCCCCAGGATCTAGCTAGTCCTAGAGCGTCTTGCATTGTTAGTCATGCAACAAACAAAGCGAAGGTCGGTTCAAGGAGTATGAATATAGCGGCATCTAAACAAACTAAAGCAGCTATACACATTATAAAACTCAACGTCTCTCTGTCTGTCTGTCTGTTAGTGCTTTTATCACTCGAGAGCCACTTATGCGATTTACGTGTTTTTGATTCATATCTATGTTCTCTGGCCACGTTTTAGAATATAATTTGTTACGTAAAGTAACATAAGGAATAGGCAGTGACGATAATAGTGAATCAAGTCGGAAATAGTTTGCCGCCAGCGCGCTTTCTTGCAATACGCTGTCTAAACCGTTAAAGATGGACCAATATTATGTCGTAAAGAATTGTGTAGAATAAAAAAACCTAAAAAAAACCTCAGCGGTAGCATATAACAGAGAAATACTAATAAACCTTTTACCATTTAATTTCTCAATTCATAAATGCGTAAAACTCAAGCTGTTGTTTCCCCATTAAAAACTTAATATTTATCAAAGAAAAAAAATTACATTAGAACTGTTTAAGGAAAAAAACCCAAACCTTAATTCTGTAGTCCGCGCAAGCGGAGCCGCGGGTAAACCAAGTCTAAAGAAATGTTTAACTCGAATTTGAATTCAAACAAGGAACCAACATAATATAATTTCTCGTTCTGTTTCAGGTGTGACGTTATATGTTTATAAGGTAGGCAATTTCAAAATTACAGTTGATATAGCGAAATATTACGCTCTAATGTAATTCTCGGAAATACACCGAGAAAAAACTTCAGTTATATTAACTTCATAATCAATTGAATATATTTTTCAGTTGGTAAAACACTTTTCCGTCATAAATTAATAGTCAGTGTTTGTAAATTGACTGATAACCATTTTTGAATCCATTATTTATTTAATGAAAGTACATATTTCTTGTTTATGAGTAAAAACCTACACTTTATTTCATACTGTAGTAAATTTAATACATACTTTATGTATGTGTGTGTGTGTGTGTGTGTGTGTGTGCAGCAACACTCAACACAAGGTCACGGATTTGGCTTATCATGCGGTAGAATTATAAAATCAATGGATTACGACCGAATCAACTGCTTTACGATACATATTTCCGCATGAATCTCTATCTTTGTTTCATTAAAATAAAGGCTGTTTTTTCCTGTTCGCCCTACGCACTCCTCCACTTGTTAGGTAATATGTATTAAGAGAAAGAATTACATTTCACGCTACTGTAATGCCAGGTTAAAGTTCATCCTTATTATAAAATGCGTCGCACATAATGAATTTTTTTCCATAGCGACTTATACCCATTTAAGGGAGATTGTGAACGCCAGAGACGCGTGGAAGAAGAGACGTGAGGCGAAGAGCGATTGAGCAGTTGGAGACTCTTTCCCCGAAGAAAAGAAAAATTGACCAAGCTGCCAGTATCGACTATATTCCTGAGCAAACTTCCATGAACAGCAAGACAGCATAAATACACAAGCTAAATAAATAAGTTAAAATTTTAAAACAAACAAACGTACTCCTTCAAGTCTTACTGGCAAAAAAACCAAGGCTGCTTTGAAAAAAGTTAAAATCACAAAAAAAAAAAAAAAAAAAAAAGGCTTTCAATGAAAGAAGCGTTAATGAAATCTCACAGGACGAAAGAAACAACCAAACATGTGGACACTATTGGGCAAGTGTTTTACGCCAGGTCATATTCGGTGCTTGTAGCGTGGCAACAGAAGAGTCAAGTGGAGTGCGGAAGATATTGCTAGTGCTTTAACTTTACGAGCTCTGTCTAAAGAAACCTATGTGTACTTGAGAAAATGCAACATACTCTTGCCTAGTCGTTCGACCCTTCAGTAGTGGACACGAGTGTGTTAAATGAAGTACTGTGGCTCACAGCAATGTGCCAGGTCACCATGATATGTGGCTTGTTACTTAGGTGGAAGCAACCAGTTAATTATGACTTTAATGTGACGATGACAAGTAAAATTTAAAAAAAAAACATAACCCACGTTGAAGTTTTTGGTGAACGTGCAGTTGCAGTGACATGTGACATGGGGGGTGAAAATTCAAAGGTGTGGAAATAATTGTGTGTCAACATGGACAAGCCTTTCTTCATAATACCTGTGGACAGTACAAGAAAGGTGTGGATTGTTTATGATGTACCACACTTACCAAAGCTCCTCAGGAATAACTTCCTTGATGATGGCGTGACACTGCCTGATGGTACAGAATTGAGGAAATAACTGATTAGAGGAATACTGGAATGCCCTAAAGGAGACCTTTCAATTGCTCAATTGCCCCAGGGCGTGCTCGTCAGAATATTAGGATGGAAGCCCAGTGGTTTTCCCGGCGCACAGCGCAAGCTTTGAATGGTGATCTGCAAAAAAATCACGAAAGCAGTTTCGTGGAAGAGGTCAATGACATGTTTGATATTATGAATTCAAGATACCCCACAGATGTGAAAACACCTCTGAGAAGAGGGAATGGGCTGAATAACCAAAGCCAAGAAAATACCCTCAAGAGGTTTTTGGAAGTATGTGTAATATTACGTTTTGGGACGCGAAAAAACTTGCTACCTTTTCAAAGGGGGTTCATAATCTCCATAAGTCACTCGTGGGGCTATACGAGGACATGATAAAAGACAACATTGCGTATATTCTAACTTGCGAACGTAACCAGGACTGCTTGCAAAACATTTTTAAAAAAAATGTATGGGTTTGAAAGTTTTTACAATAATCCTACGCCTGTTGAAGTAAGAAACAGAACTCGCTTACTGATGCTGACAGGTAATGCAAAGGACGTCCCACTGTCCAAAAGTAGACCGGTGAGGGAGGAAGGAAGTAGTGGACTTACTGGGCAAAGCATTGAGGACACGAACGTGGGTTTCTTACCACTGAATTGTGCATCAACATTGTGGAAGGTGGAGCAACAAATGACGACAGAGGCGCTCCTGCAGTTGAATATGAAAAAGAAGTTATGCACTTGTTGGAAGATGACATTTATGGAGGCCTGTCGGAGAGTGAGTTTGGTGTAGATGTTACAGTTGATGCTGCAAAATATATTGCCGGATATGTGGCATTTGAATGCCGATCCATCGGGAAATCTGTGGGTCTGCTTAGTCAGTAGTGTGATGTAACTGATGTTCCTAATGACCGGATTACGATCATATCAAAAGAAGGGCTCACACGCCCTACATAGTGATTGGATAAGGTAAAGCAATTTGAGATTGTTTTCCCTGCTTTTAATGTAACACGCATTGCTACTTGCAAAAATTTCATAGAAAAAATTACATCCTTACTGGAAGAAAAAGGCCCTGAATTCTACGCCTGTTTGCGAAAATAAGAACATTCATTCGCATCAGGCACTTAAGCCAAGAATGAAAATCGTAGCAATTAAAATATACGCAATAAAAAATAATCGCATATGGATAACATCATCTACAGCCAAATAATGTGACTGAAATTATAGGCAGAGAAGTGTCGTTTGTATTTATGGACTTTTTCTCATATTTCAAAATGTAATATTGCACCAGACCTTTCCACATGTAATAATAGTCCACCGCAAAGAGTGATAATTGGATATTTCATTGGTAATAACCTGAAAAATTGTAAAGCTGTGTTTTATTGATATTTATTATTAATTACATACCTATATAGTTTCTTCCAGTGTCTGCAAATATTATGCTTTGTTTTATGGACAACTGATTAACATTGGAATTGTGAATGGGTATATGCAAAATTGATAACGAACGCTACTACTGGGTCTATTTGTGAAAATTCCAAAGTAGGTATATCTTTACAAGCCCATTTATTTACTGCATTGAGTGACCATGTAAATTCTTGTGGCAACCCTGAAATTCAGTTAGAAGAAAAAGTATACCTGTAAACATTTTGGCATGTATTACATATTAATCTTTTGGTAAAGCAATTGTAAACCATAATAGTTTGCCTACTTAAGATAACTATTTACTAAATGTTTGTAATAACAAAAAACGTACAAGTTGTTATGAGTATTCTGCAATGCTTGCTCGTTAAAGAAAAAGTCGAATAAGTTTAGCAAAATTTTCCGTGCGAGCATTTGAAACAAGATGTAACAGTTGTGAGGTACAGAGCCACGCGGCCCAGTGCAATGCAACAAATAAAATAAATTAAATTAAAAGTATTTTTAAAAGTACCATTGTCCTATATGTATAATTATATAAATTTAAAAAAAAATTTTAAAATGTAACGATTTTATATTTTTCATAATAATATAAATCTAATTAATTATGCAGGTAGTCAAAGTCCCGCATCATGCATGTAGGTATACTGCTAATTGGAAAAATAATTTTTTAAATAGGATGAAAAATTACATTTTTTTTTCTACGAAACAAATAGGGTGTTGCCAGCTCTCCTGGCGGTTGAAAAAGAAATAAACGCTAGCTATGTGTTAAAAATAGAATCCAATATGGAGGATGCCATCAGCACCACTTATACTTAAAAAAACGTAAACAAATAAGGCTGCCGTCTGGTGGCAAAGTAGGCAACTCGCCTGGTGACAAAATTGAGCAAATGGCGCCACCTAGGTATTGAAAATGAAAGCAAATGACAAACGAAAAAAACCACCAACATGGCTGCATTCGACAGAATGAGCAAAGGTGTGGGGAATTATGGTGAAGAAAAAAGAGGGGGTGTTCGAACGAATGTGAGTAATTAGTCAATGGTAATCACGGGTGGGGGTGATAGGGGTCGAGCTAATACGAGTAATTGAGGAATTAAATATATACGGGAAGGGTATCGAACGAAGGTGAGTAATGAGCCATTGATAATCATTGGTAAGGGTGGAGACCTGCCGACTAATTGATCGTGCGAATGCTAGTAATTGTTGGTGGAGGCTGGGTGGGGGAAGGGGATTGGGCATTTAAATATATTGTAAGGGGGAGTGGGATGAGGGTCAGTCGTCTGCTGGACGTAATGCTAAGGGGGACCTCCTGAAATGTAAATACTTGTCTTCCAAATAGTGGCCTTATAAACATTTCGCAGGGCATGTATGCAATATCTACGAAACAATGTAACTAATTTCAACTTAACTTTGTATACTGGCAGTATCTATACAAGCATCAACTGAGTTAAAACATTAGCTCATTTATCAGCCATTTTATAATATAGAATAACATGTAAAATTAAGCTTTGGTGTCCTATTCCGGGAAAAATTTAACAGGTACACACCAAATTTAGGCGACAAATTATACTTTTGTAGTTCATCTAAATTTATATGACAGGAGCCAGACACGTATGTTCAAAATAATAGTAATATAACTATTTTAGGTAAGTACACGATATATCACAAACAATTACACTAGAGAACCAAAAAAACTGGTATAGGCGTGCGTATGCAAATAACAGAGGTATGGAACCAATCAGAGTAACGCGATGCGGTCGGCAGCGCCTATATAAGGCAACAAGCGTCTCGCTAAGTTGCTAGATTGGTTACTGCTGCTACAATGGCAGGTTATCAAAATTTAAGTGAGATTTAACGTGGTTCTGTAGTCGGTGCACGAGAGATGGGACATAGCATCTCCGAGGTAGCGATAACATTTGGATTTTTTCGTACCACCATTTCACGAGTGTACCGTGAATATCGGGAATCCGGTAAAACAAAAAATCTTCGACATCGCTGCAGCCGGAAAAATATCGTGAAAGAACGGGACAAACGATGACTGACAATAAACATTAAACGTGACAGACGTGCAACCCTTTCTCAAATTGGCGCAGATTTCAATGCTGGGTCATCAACAAGTGCCTGCGTGCGGACTATTCAACGGGCCATCATTGATGTGGGTTTTCGGAGCCGAAGGCCCACTCGTGTACCGTTGTTGACTGCACGACACAAAGCTTTACGCCTCGCCTGGGCCCGCCAACACCGCCATTGGACTGTTGATGACTGGAAACACGTTGCCACGTCTGACGAGTCTCGTTTCCAATTGTATCGGGTGGATGGACGTGTACGGGTATGGAGACATCCTCATGAATCCATGGACCCTACATGTCAACAGGGGACTGTTCAAGCTGGTGGAGGCTCTGTCATGGTATGGGGCGTGTGCAGTTGGCATGAAATGAGACCCCTGATACGTGTAGATACGACTCTGACAGGTGACAGATACGTAAGAATCATATCCGATCACCTGCACCCATTCATGTCCATTGTGCATTCCGAAGGACGTGGACAATTCCAGCAGGACAATGCGACACCTCACACGTCGAGAGTTGCTACCGAGTGGCTCCAGGAACACTCTTCTGACTTTAGACACTTCCATTGGCCACCTAAATCACCAGACATGAACATTATTGAGCATATCTGGGATGCCTTGCAACGTGCTGTTCAGAAGAGATCTCCACCGCCTCGCACTCCTATGGATTTGTGGACTGCCCTGCAGGATTCATGGTGTGAATTGCCTCCTGCATACCTTCAGACATTAGTCGAGTCCATGCCACGTCGTCTTGCGGCACTTCTGCGTGCTCGCGGGGGCCCTATACGATATTAGTCAGGTGTACCAGTTTTTTGGATCTTCAGTGTATTTACAGTATGGCTGCCATGTAAGTAATTTATACATGATTTTAATATGTATAAAAAATTTTTACCAATTTCATATAAACTTTGCATGCTGAGAGCATTCATTAAAAGCATCAAATATACTTATAGAGATAATCTTTTACCACCTTTTTCTAAGGTAGTGTCAGGCGAAAACTGCAACATTTATGTCATATCTCGGGAACCATTCATCTGATTCCCACCAAAGTTTTCACACAAGTAGTATTACAGTGAGCCATGCAAGCGTACATAATTTAAGTGGCTGAATGACTTGGTATTTTAGAATTTTCCAACAGTCATGTGCAACACTCGTCGGACAGATATTTTCGGGGTGTTGTAAACCTAAGAATAAAATATCACATGAAATTTCTTCGGGCTTTGTGACTCCATAATTTTAATTTAATTCAACTTACGTTAAGCCAGAATAATAGATAAATAGTAATTCTCACAATTAAATGTATCATAAACAAAAATAAAATCATTTATAGTACGTGTATTTGCAATTCATTTAACCAGAAGTAACCTAGGATTGTAAGTGAATAAATGTTATTGCAGCACGATTTAACTTAAACTAACATTTTGCGTATTTTCGTGGTTGAATTGATTGCAAATTCTGCGAACTCGGCGGTTTGGCGCTCGCCGTTACTCTGCTGTTTGTAAACATCCTGCAAACCGTTTCGCAGAATTCACCGTATTTATCTACTGCAGTTCTTTTTTTGTTGTTGCTGTGCTCGTGTTTATTTTCGTACACTTTGAATGTTTTGGCACTTTGTACAGCTTTTTAATTGGTTGGATTTGATCTTTTATTGATTCACGTACTTCGCGGAATGACAAATTCTGCGAAGTAATTGAATTAATAATAAAATTAATGTACTTGAGATCGGAAAATAATATTTCTTCCCAGCATTGGTAAGACGGCACCGCCATACTGACAAAATGTTCGCCCCTGCATGCAACGAAGACAGCGTCGCTCTAAGTTCCCACCTCACCAGCCACCGTCCGCTTGGGAAAAGGGGAAATATTTGTCATACCACGCCTCCGTCCTGTCTTTATTTTCCACCCTACGCCTTCCACCCTTGTCCCTTGTCATCTCGCGGCGTTTCCCCCCCCCCTCCTTCCTCAGCAGCAAACAGAACAGAACTCATTCCTGACAATTGTTTTCTCCCCTTCTGCCTCTCGCGCTTTTTGTCAGGGGAAGGGGGGGGGAGCATCCCTGGGAGATGAGAATACGAGTGGCGACGCGGGCATGGACGTTCATTACAGGACGCGGCTTGTAGGATCGGCGAGAAGAACGGCGCTGCTTAGACGTCTCACGACTGTAGGAGAAGGGGGTGGAGGGTCGCGCTCGCGTGGGAAGAAAAATGCTGTGACTGAGAAACGCCCGACTGCGGGCGGACGAAGGCTGAGAGTGGCCACTGGTATTCGTCGCCTCTACGACTTCCGACCATAGTCTATTCACGGTTACTTCCAACTTTTCTGAAGCCTTGTTAAAGTTCTACTTCCAGGATATTTCTCCGCCTCATCCAAACAAAGCTCTACTAAGTCTATAAAATTACATCAAAAGAAAAAAAACACCGCATTCGTACGCATTCAGTTTAATAATATTTCGCACGAAAACTGTTTCCTACCAGGCATTACCAAAACACCTATATTCTCTTTGTTTTTATTCATATCAAACATAAATGTATTTATAGATGAAATGGAACTAGAGGTACAATCTAACCAGTAGCAATGTATTTTTATTTTAACAGAAATTCAAAACGCTTGAGACAAATGACATGTTTAGGAAACAACCAATGTCATATATGATGTGATTTTTGAAAGATTTTATTTAAATAGTATGAATATACTGTGAGCAGACTATAAACGCAACCTGTAGGCAGCCTGGCCCAAAGCAAAGTCTGGTATTTATCCTATATTGTATATATTTATTTGCTAAGAATGACGAAGGGGAAAAATGTAGATTAAATGTACATGTTAGAATAATTTTTATTGTCTTAAAAAAATAATCAACATGTGCAGTTGTTTTGCTCAAAATATATCTTTTTTTGTATGTGGTTATCCAAACTTCAAAGAAAAACGTCTTTGAAATTCTGTATTGTACGGTCAAGCTTCTCGAATCTAGTAATTTATTTCGTACACTATTTGCTTCGCAATAATACGAGCATTTCAGCTGACACGTTTTATTATCTATAGAGAAATGTTAGAACCTCTGTTTGAAATACCACAAAACATATAAATTACTGATTCCCAAAGCTACAAATCTCAAGCCTTCATTGTTACCCCTTTTCCTCCACTGGCACACCTGTCAAATTAGAACTGTTAAATTACACACAAGATATTTTGCGTTGTATTACAGTTATAAAACAATTCTTTCAAGGAGATGTTTAAAAAAAAAATTTCATTGCAAGATACTGTACATTTACCTGACGCGTATTAGATGCAGTATCGCGCATTTTCAAAACTTGGCTTTAAAGTAATAGCCTTTAAGTATTATATTATTCTACGAAAATTGTTATACTTTTAAATTACCATAACATTGTCTTTATTTTTAAACGCATTCTAAACTGTTGGATAAAAACATTTCAGTAACTAAAATTGTTCATAAAATTATTCTATTTATTAATGACATGAAACACGCATTAAATCGTATTCAAATTTCAAATTAGGGAAACATATTGTCTGCTTTCATCAATATTTTTAAGCTATATTATGTGAATGACATTTTGATGGTCGAGTAATAAAATTGTATTTCATGGTACTTCGTTTACTGAATGCAAATTTTTAGACGAAATGGGTGATGAGAAACTTTCCTATCGAATATCATAAAAGTCTTTTAACGTCCAGCATGTCAAACTGTTATCGAGGGAAAAAAAGACACACGCAAACAGGTCAGCCATCCCATAAACAGAAATCATATACTCATAAACTATCTATCTGGAAAACGAAGGCAAACAATTCAGAAAAAGGTGTGGTTTTGTAATGTATGTTATTGTACAGATTGGATTTGTAGAGCGTGTGGCATAAATAACCCCCGAATTTTTAATTTAAATAACAAAGCAACGCCAAAGGCTTTTCACTAAGTTATTTCGCAGTTTAAACGAGCAGTACTGTGCATACGTTACCTTGCGACGTACGTTGGTAGACTTGAGTGGCATAAATAACTGCGGCATTTGACGCCGCTGTTTCTCAGGCGTTAGTTGCGATGCGCGTGGCAGGGCGGTGGCCTTGTGTAGCAGACTCCTAACATGTTAGTCAGTCGCCATCATGGCGTGGAGTGGAGAACAGCGTGGGTTCGTGGTTCAGACATACTTCAGAAATGCTGAATCTGTTACCACAACACAGCGCCTATTTCGTACACACTTTCGGCTAGAGCAAAATGCTAAAGTTCCCTACAGGAAACCCGTATTGTTATGGGTCACAAATTTCAGAAGACTTTAAAAACGAAGCCACCTTGACTTACGTAAAAATTTAATTCGACGCTTTTAATTATGTAAGTGTGAGGGTAGTCTTAAAATGGCGAATAACGTTGAAAGAGCGCTCCACTGAGTTTTCCGTGGCAAGTATAGCCTTTATTAGAAATAGAACCTTCGTTGCTTGGGAAAATAAATCCAGTGCCGTCTTTACCTATTCACCCAACTTCCCAGCGAATGTTGTTCAAGGTTATCGGGACACTTCCAGTAAGAAGTTTTAATGCTGTCCCCGAGTATAGAGACTATATAAACTGAAATGTTCGGCGATGAAAAAAAAGCATCAGGGTCGGCTCCAACATGCAATGAGTTCTCGTACAATCGGATTGCAACGATTTCGAAAACGACATCAAATTAAAAATCAGATATAAAAGTTACAGTGTGTAAGAATGAAAATATAATCGTAAATAACATTCTCAATATTCTTACATCGCAGTAAATATTGTTGCCCTGAATATTTTCTAGAATTACAAGACGGATTATTACTCAACACGTCAAAATTAACGAAAAAGGTAGTCTTTTTGTAACACTCAAGCGTGCTCCCTTTGCGATGAAACCGCTCCCAAATATGAGTGTATCCATTCAGCACCTTGTAGGTAGCCAAATTCAGTGGCCCGTACGTTAAACGGGTTGCCTACCATCACTGTATTGAACACCCACCCTTGGTTGCGTGGGCGGTTTTCTCGCAAAAGCAGGTTAGAGTGCCACAAAACGGCAACCTTTTTTGTACATTTGGACATATTGATTAAAAATACATCTTGTAATTTTAGCAATTACTCAGGGCTACAGTATTTACTACGATGCGAAAGCAGCAGCATCTATTTGGTTTCTGACTGGAGAATGTTATTTACTAATACTTTTTCAGAAGTTGATGATCTTAGTTTGCTTGTGCGAGTTAATTTTCTTTCAGTTGCAATAGTTAGCAATAATTTCCACTAAATTATTATTTTCTTTTTTTTTATAGGGTGAATAATACTATTAATAATTATTTTAGGCCATAATTCATACATGTCTTTTATACTTTATTTTTAATGTGGTATCACATTCCAACTGCTCTAACACACGATAACATACCGTATATCCATGGCGATCAATTCTAATTCACAGAGTTGCTCCTGTCCATTGTGCTTAAACGTTGAAAAATATTATGGTAAAGAGATCAGTGACTTAGTAGCAGAATATTTTAATACTGTTTTGCCTACATTCTGAAAAAAAAGGGACTCTATCGGATGCGTTAGCTTTGAATGAAAGGCTTGAATACTTTGTGAGATCTAACACAAGTTCTTCACTTGTAGAGTATTTCTTCTGGTAGGTTCTGTTGAGATCCCTTTGTATTGTCACATCTTCCAACTTATCACAAGAGTTGCATGTTTTGCACATGATGTGCTGACAGTAGGATTCCGAAGGGCCGGAGACAGTTAATCACAACTCAGTACCGACATTTAGGAAGAACCGTGTCTGAAATTTGTCTCAACCTTCATGTTTACTATAGCTTACTTCTTTTCATCAAAAACTGTTACTTTCTTGCTGTCCGTATTTGAAGTTTAACCCTGTCACTCCTCCTAAATCGCTATGAAAGAAGTCCAACTTGATTTTTAGAGGCCACATTTTCGTCTCCATCTCCTCATTTGCTTATTTTTGCAAGAATTATTCCACTGCGTAGTTCTAGCAATGTACATAAAGATATTTCTTCTTGTAATAACATAAAATTCTCTGAATTCTTTTCCCTGCACTTGACAAGTTTCCAGCACTGACAAAACAATAACAATGATATCAAAGTTTGGCAAGCTCATCCGGAGCAGCAAGTCCTTGTTATTCGGGGCCAGTTTCGTTTCATTGCTGTCTCGATGGTTGACAAACACGTCCTTTATTAGCGAAGTTCGTGACTGCACAGTCTCTCTCTCTCTCTCTCTTTTTCTCTCTCTCTCTTGGATGCTTCTAGAAAACTGCTCTTGATCAGAACAGTCAGCAGTNCAAAGTTTGGCAAGCTCATCCGGAGCAGCAAGTCCTTGTTATTCGGGGCCAGTTTCGTTTCATTGCTGTCTCGATGGTTGACAAACACGTCCTTTATTAGCGAAGTTCGTGACTGCACAGTCTCTCTCTCTCTCTCTTTTTCTCTCTCTCTCTTGGATGCTTCTAGAAAACTGCTCTTGATCAGAACAGTCAGCAGTTCCATTTGAAATGACAAAGAATAACGTACCAACTCCAGTTTCTATCACAATTTCATACATGGCTATATATAAGCCGTAGAATAAAATATTTCTTTCGGTATGTCAAAATCAACATAAATCTCGTTTTTCCAAAGAAAAACTCCACTTGGCATGTCTCCCAATTTAGTCTCTTCTAAGTCCACTGTTATTTGGCCTCGTAGTAAAAAATAGTAGTGAGAATATTCCGAATTTCATCAGATCCACTTTATGAGCTGCTGATTCTGAAGTTTTAGCGTTTATCGGGTACAAAATGTTTGCTTTTTATTGCATTCCACTGTAGAATGTATTATCACCATAATATCCCAATCGTACTTTATTTTTGTCTATTTTAGTTTATAAGCATAATTAACGTATTCGGAAATGTCCAGTATTGTTTATCTAAACCCTAATTCGTTTAGAATTTTGAAGGGATTTTATTTCAAATTTTATAGCTATGCGTGTGTTAATAGTGCTGAAAATTCTTTCAATAGGTTTGATTCAGGGTAAATTCTACCGATTCATTTAAGTTGCAAGCCAGGCTCCACCAGGTCAACGATGATCTATGGTCGGCATGTGATACATGTACGTTCGTCCATAGTTTCGCCGGTAATGAGCTCTGCTATGCGTTACAACACAGACGGGACGAATAAAGACGAGATTTTCTACACTTTTCAGAGCTGAATTCTCGGCCGTAAAAAGGTAACTTTGTAACTGATCCCATTTGTCTGTGGTGGCGTAGTGTAACTAATTCTATCCGTTTCTCCTTCCCTATCCCCTCTGATACACCCTAGGATAGAACTTCACTGGCCATCTTCGGAAGTGAATGTGCGATTGCCAGTGTTTAGTTTCGTGGCTCGCTCCATGATGGCGTTATGGGAACAATAACAATCGAAGAAAGCAAGGACAGGCACTAGCTATGAATACATATGAAAACAGCTCTTATTGCTTCGTTTATTTTATAGTTATTCAGTGGTAGCGAAGGCTGATCACCATAAAGTAAGGACTTTTGGAATCAACATTTAAAAAAAAATCTGTGTCGCTAACTACATATGCTCTACGGCACACACTGGTATGCAGGTTCCCAGTTAAGTTGGCAGTGAATTAAGAAAAACAGTTCTATGACCTGGCCTCATTTAATTTATGGCTAATGAAGTCCATGTTTCTGGTTGTGTGTGTACATAAGAACACAAATTTGAATTTTATTTACCCATTTATTATCCTAAAAATTCCACTGTTTCGCTTGGATGACACGTGAATAAAGCGAGATGGTCCATGGCAATGTCAATTTTACATTGAGCAGAATCATAAAAAAAATTAGAAGACAGGTAAATCCTAAGCACGGGCATCAAGAAAAACTCAATTATCTGTTAACAGTCTACTATTGCTTAACTAGTATGTGTTATCGCATTAAGAAACGTCTTGCAACGACCACGTGTTTCGCACTTACTGCCCACGTGATGTGGCGTCCTGCTCTAACCATATGACGTAAAACACAAGCATTGTCTTTGTTCGTTGTGCTGTTCATATTACAGAGTAAAAATTGAGGTAGCTTGATTTTCGTCTTACGTCCACGTCCCAGCATTGACTCACGATTTGTCAATAGTGGCAGACAGTACCATTGAAATCGTGTGTTCAAACAAAAACGTGAAGTTGGTTCTGATATATACTGACTACATACGTAGATGACGAAACAGCGCATAGTTGTGATTTTGAAAGTTACGACAAATCACACTATCAGCATTAGTATATTTTACAAAAACTTCGAAATTAATATAATTAATGATATAATCCAAGAGATGAAATGGGCATTCAAATCTTAGACAATAATCCTGCCAAAAACAGAAGACAGCCATGTTGACACATCATCTCCGATCAGAGAAGTGATCAGAAGTCCTACGGAAAGTATTGTCCTGAGAACGGTCAAAGTCATGTGTTCCAAAAATGACTTTCCTTTTGTATATTTCTGGTTTTACAACAGGCTAGCATTTTACAACAGGCTAGCATTTTACAACAGGCTAGCATTTTACAATGTGCGTAACTTGATGATATTGTAGATGCATTACAGCTTGGTAAGAAGAGGTGTATTCACATTTTAAAGCATGCGAGTGCGAGGAAGAGATGTCAGAGGAAGAGGTAGCCAGGGACCAAGAAACAGCAAAGCACAGTGGACAAAGGTGGAGCAAGCACTTGGCAAAGTGTCAATGTGGAAGAGCACCAGGAATATATGAGTTGAGCGTAGAGATGGCGAGAGCAGTAAAAGACGGGAGAAGACAGTGGCTCTATCGGGTGATGAGAGTAATGTGAAATGAGAAGGAAACCCAAGAATAGAGGAAGAGGGGAATAATTACAACTATTTAAAAAAAAGTGTGCATATAAAGAGTGCACGAACTATAGGAGAGTTATACTGATGTGCCATTATGCTAAAATGTACCAAAATATAGTAAACACGAGGATAAGAGATAAAAGAAGAAGTAAAATTAAGAAAGGAGCATTATAGCTTCAGACCAGGACGATACAAATAGACCTCATATTTGCAGTAGGGCATTTAATTAATGCCACTATGGGTATGGGCAAGACTTACAAATCGTATTATTGAATACTCAAAAAGCATATGACAGTTTACACAGAAGTATGTTATGTGATTGATTGGAAAATAGAAGGGTAACGAAGTATTGGGATTCCTTGGATAATAGAAGGATACCGAGGTAATGTAATAGAATAATAGAGATGTTCTATGTACATGTGGGCTTAGTGGGAGTGTAGGAAAAAAGATCTGAATGGTTTGAACAGAGAATACCTTTCATCGTGGGGACGCGATGATGTAGTGGTCAGACTAATCGCCTCCCACGAACTGGGTTCGATTCCCAGTGGGATCGCTTCCCTGATTTTCGCACATGGGAATCATGCCGGAGACGATGCCGCTGGTCTGCGGGTTTTCTCGGGGATCTCCCGTTTCCCCCATTTCCCTCCATATTCACCTCGTTTCACCCCCGTTGGCTCTCAAGACTTGGTGTTAAGAGCCGCCCAAATCTCTCCCCTCCACCTTTCATCATGGTTATGGATGAGCTGATGAAGAGGGTAGCAGGAAAAGTAGGTGAAGAATAAATGTGGCTGTACTGACATTTGCAGGCAACCTGATGACATAGGGAAATAGAGAAGTGAAATAAAATTTCTGAGAAGCAGGTCAGAGGAAATGGATACGATACATAATGAAAACATTAGAACATAACTGAAAGGAGATACATTACATAATAGAACAAAAACAATGAGACTGATATGATACTGACATGTGAATAGAATAGAAGAAGAAAGGATACCGCGGATGATACATTAAATGTGTATGTGGAACTAAAGACCGCGGGGAAGACCTAGGGTTTACGAGTGTGTAAGGAAAATATATGAAGACTGGAGCAGAATGAAAATGGAGAGGTAGTTGGAAGATAGAATAATTAAATATGCCCATGCTGCAAACAGGCCTGGCCAGTGGATTTAATATGTTCCTCAGGATGTTAAAAGCATGTGACCAAATGATGAAATTATGACCATTTTCAAATTCATGGGGGTGTATACATTGCTCCTGCAACTTCACAAATATTAACCAAATGAAACCATAACTGAAATGAGAGCATTCGTGGATTGATGGCATCTGAGCTCTTATATTACTACAGTTTTCTATTCTCAGCTTGTTATGGTGTTGAGTGTTCGTTTTAGTATGTGTTAGGAGAAAAATTTAAGCAGAATACCATGGTACAGAGGAAGTTAAGGTGTCAGTCAGAAAACAATAGTTGTTCATTTCAAGTGGAAGTCTTAATTCATTTCAAAATAAGATAAATTATTTTGACTTATGTTTCCTTTGAATGGATAAACTTGTAGCTATTATACATTGATGTGCAACATATGATATAACAAGCGATACGAAAGTATTTTCACTTTAAAAACTTTGAATTAGCGCTTGTGACAACTCACTAAAATGATGCTAATCCAACTCACCAAAACAAATTAAAAGTAAATGACGACTGAATTGCAGCGATAATGTAATCGGTGAATGCAAATGGCATGTCACTTGCCAGTGGACATATAAAAGGGTGTATTATAATGACTTACGATAACTCGGATGACAAGCAAAGATCACTGCATCCACAATGATGGACTTTTAAGTTTACTTGAATTTTTATGACACATCTCATCGACAGTGGGGCAATTATAAATGGAACCAGTTGCTTCCACAGTCAGGAAGGCGGAAGGAATCGGCCATGGTTTATCTCAAGGATGCTGTCTAATTGAAGGTATTTTGCAAATCCATGGTGTAGAAGCGTGGGAACTCTAAGGGCGACCTAGGTACATGTATGGGATGTCTGGTCGAAGTGGTGTACAAGGCGCTGAAATGGCATGCAGTCTCTCTCATCGACTCGCCTCATATAATTTCAGTGGTGACCCTATCATTTTATGGTGTATTAATAAAGAAAAATGTGTGCTGCATATCCCTATGCTATTTAAGTAGCTTGTACTCGAAGTTCCATACTTAAAAACTATTGTAAAGCACTCATATTAGACATTTTTTACTTTTAAAACATACATTAGATGTCTAAATAGAAAACATAAACTAGTATTCTGACATTAAATATTTCTTAAATTCTACTTGCAGGTACACGCTGCTCAAAATGATTTTAATGACTACACTGCTGAAGCTGTACACTGCTGATTGGGCAGACAGCTCCCTTCAGCGGAATCACTATCAAATAATTTTAATTACCTCAAGGTCACCTTAGGTCCTAAGGAAGCCTTGCAGTGGGCCCTCCCGAGACTGCGAAATGCATTCCCAAGACAGTGAATTTTTCGCAAATTAGCTCTCTAACATTGGATATTATTAGACGTGATGTAAGACAATGGATTCGACTACAGATGATACTTTGTACTTTTCTCATTTCCCTTAAGAAAGCTGCACAGGAGAGCCCCAGAAATGCATTTTTTTTATAATAATTCTCACAATCTTTATCTTTCAGTATCTCTAAATAGTATTAAAAAAAGTCGCTTATCCGCGTCTGTCTGTGTATTCGCTTATTACTTCTAAACTACTTTATGGATTTTGATCCGGTTTTCAACATTGCTTAGAAAATTTCGTGAGGAAGGTTTAAATGTATAATACATTTATAATTATTGTAAGTATAGTAGAGAAATGACGAACCGTTTGCAATCAATTCGAAAGAAAAAAAAACCACTTTTATGGCGCCTACATGGCTTGCGCTGACTAAATCATAAGAGATACATCAAATTTATGTACTACAGAATTGTAGCTCTCAAAACGGTCTACAGAAAAGTCTGCGATAGCATATGTTTATCCTTTAAGGGTGACCCACAGTAATCATTTTTGTCTTTCAAAGTATCGCTGTAAAAACTTAATTGTAACCGGGCGAAGCCGGGCTGGTTCCCTAGTAAGCAATATAATGAAATTAAAAAAAGTGGTGACTGTAAATAATTTCTTTTTAACTTTCTTGACAAAAATCTGTGTACAGAGAATATTTATTTACTGAAATGTATGTATATGGGCAAACACTGATTTTACGAAAATATTTTAATAGAGCATCCTCTTAAGAGTCATCTTTACCTTGTTGACTAGCGTGTTTAGAAATCAGTGACTGGTTAAGAAGACAGACTCCCTTATGCTGTTATAGCACTAAGTGCGTTTGTATCGGGGCCAAGCTGCTGCAGCACGCATTAGTAGCGGTTTGACGAGGGTTGGCAGGTCAACTACATGCTAGCCACATTCTGAGATCTCGGGATTCTGACAATTTCTCTCTCTTTCAAGTGTTCACTGACAACACATCGCTTGAATGAATGTCTATGTAAAATCATGTCATACCTCACACAATTAAGTAATAATCACTTAATTAAGGCCGTCGTCTATCAGCAATTAACTCTGAAGTTTTCTTTGTAAGCAGCAGTCATTTATCAACAAACTGAACGTAAAATACTAAGCATAATTTAAAATTAAGGATGATTATGCAATCAAATTGCAAATGTTTGGTTAACATTTTCGAATATTTATGAATTGAAAAAATTCCCAACAAACTTGTGACTTAAAAAATGTTATTTAATTGACAGTATAGAATAAAAATGGTTTACCGAAGTTTTTTTTTAACAAATCATATTTTTTTATTTACAATATTCCAATACTCCTTCAAAATACAAGAAAAATTTATGTTGTCAAATATGTACTTTAAAAATAAAATCATGATCTTATGATTAAAGGCTTTTGGCTTTATTTATTTAGGTTTATNAAATAGATTAACCTTAGATTAAATGGGGTTAATACAGGTTGCATACTTACGCCTGCAGATGTAAAGATGACTCTTAAGGAACAGCCCCAGTATTGACCTGAAGAGTTATCTCGCTGGGAATCCCCTTGGAGGAGAGAGACATAAAGGGACTAGCATGTAAGAGAAGTGATATAAGAGAGTGGAGACAGCAGCTGTGCTGGTTGTAACATCTGGTGGTTGTTGTGGTTGTGCGCAGGTTGTTCGAGGAGCACGAGGAGCTGCTCGACATGTTCGAGAAGTTCAAGGAGTTGCGCACGACGGAGCAGCAGGCAACCAGCATGGAGTTGGCGGAGCACGCGACCACGGTGATGTCGACGCTCGACGAGGGCATCAAGCAGCTCGACGACCTGGACGCCTTCTTCGCCTTCGTGACGCAGGTCGGCGCCTCACATCGTAAGATTCCTGGCTTCCACTCCAGCTACTTCTGGGTATGTGCCGCTCCAGCTCTACTCTCCTAGTGCTACCGTCCTCCCCACCCTAGTGCTGTATGTACGTCGATGCCTCACCGCAAAACACCTGGCTTCCACTCCAGTCACTTCTGGGTATGTGCCATTCCAGCATTAGGACACTATTACCATGACTTCACATTACATATAACATGCTTCACATTACACTTTAACCTGTACGTAAAACACTGTCGTTTATTTGGGCTATATTATGGCCTTTCACATAGGCACATAAACTCTCTGTACTGAATGAAATTTCGGGAAACCAATTTGCTGCTTTTGGAACTGAAAACTGTGAAAATGCAAGTCTTACCTGAGTGTTTGTTATAGCTTTGATGTGGCAAAGAACCGATTGCAAAATTTCGCGTTCGTAATTTATACTAAATTTTAAAACAATTACGAAGTCGCTATAATTGCCTAATTTAAATATATGTGGCAGATATCAGATATGTTTTTCGTGTACATCTGTATGTAATAAACATAGATCTACTCGAGAAAATTAACTTATACTTCATGAAGCACTAAAAACTGCATACTCTGCATGTAATGTAGCAATTTATATAATTCTTCTGAAAAATGTTATTAATAAACTGTGACAATATTAAGACTCGCTAAATATTTACGAATTAATTTTTAAAAAAAAGTAATACAGGCGTAACTTTTATTATTCTTTCATCCTACTTTCTGGGAGAAAACTGACAGAAAACTGCACACCATGAAGGTGTGAATGAACTGCTATGAAATGTGCACGGCAGATGTACATGCACCTGTTACGTATTTGACTACCCTTTCTGGCAAGCCACACGAACCAGGCAAACAATCAACACCTGAAGCCATAATTCAAGACATAATCACGGTCATGATGAGTGAGTGTTGTGGCTGTTACTTTGTCTGAAGAACAAACAAGGCAATGCAATGCCTATAAGATGCCGTCGTACTCAATTCCGTCTAATTGGCCCTTGCGCCATGTTGCGGAAGAAGTGTAATGCGATGTCACAATATTCAGTCACGTTTGGCAAAGTGGTCCTAGGAAGGGAATGTACATCGTCGTAGTGGTACCGAAGCTTGGAGACGGACTTCAGAACAGGCAGATCGTCGCATCAGACGCCATGCTGTAGCCCACCCACAATCCATGATTTACGACACTTTGCGAAGTGTGCAGGGTGGTTTGGATGTTCCGATATAAGCACGGTTAGTGTCGCGCCAGTCGGCCGAGGCGTGTTTGTCATTCAGCTGTCCATTGCGAAGGGTACCTTTAACAGGGGGCGATCGTCATCATCGCTTAGAATGGTGTCGCGCCAGAGCTGCGAAGGACGCAGAATGAAACAGTGTAATCTACAGCCACGAGTACTGTTTTTTGTCTCACAAATGATTATCACCGCGTGTGAGTTCGGTGGGAGTGTGGCCATCGGGTGGATTCCTCTGCCATGGTGGAGTGCCAAACAGCACGTCAACATGGGCAATAGTCTGGGGTGCTCTCAGCACCAAAATCCGCACACCTCTAGTATGCCGCTAAGTTCATGAGGTGTTGCGGCCTGCGGCAATACCATATCTGCAGGGTTTCCCAAACGCACATCTTCAACAGGATAAAGCCTGAACAGCTCAGGTCAGCAAGGTGTACAGATTCTCTCTTGGCCGGCCCGATATCCCAAACTCTCATCAATTGAGAATTAGTGGGACGAAATCGGATGCCGGGTTCATATCCTCTCACCCCCACGGAGTGAAGATGAACTGTGTACTCGGATCAACAAAACATAGTCCACGATAACCCAGGACATTAGGCGGACACTCATCGAATCGATGCCACATCAGGTTCAGCAATGTATCGTCCAACACGAAGGTTCCACTACTTTAAAATTACAAAAGGAGGAAGCATAACAATTATGGATTATTTATTACCTCTTTCGGAAAAGCAAAATAAATATTTACGGCACCATAACCTCTACTTCAAAAAAGTATTTTTTTAACCAGCTCAGTCTAATATCCAGTGAGCAATGTCACTAAAAAAAATAGATCAGTAGGGCCTATGGGTTAATGCAGGCGACATCATAAAAGTATTAAACTTTGACTCATATAAAGCTCGAATCCTGAAGAAAAAATAATCACTACGAAAGTCTTCGCCTGGCACTACATTAAGTCAAGCAACTAAAGCATGTGTTCCGGCAGAAATAGTAATATAAATTGACTGGCAGAAAAACAAAGCTACTCTTATGCCAGTAACACGTGTACGCAGTAGGAAATTGGGGTTCTTTCGCTTCAACCTTGACAAGTCTTCAAGAACCCAACCGTGTTGTACCGCGGTAGAGCAGCAAGTATGCCGAGAAAACTCATGCGCACAAAGAAAATGGCCAATATAGAGCTACGAGAAAAGGAAGTGTAGTTTTTATTACAGTCTAGAAGGTTCTTTTACTCGAAAGATTACAAGGCACATAACATGTGTCATTTACGGAAGTGGGGCACTTACCATCGAGAGCATCTGCCCTATCTGCCTTGGTCGCCTTACAAACTGAGTTATGATATTATGTCGCCTTGATGCAGAAGTAATTTTTGTGACATGACACTGGCAGTAAGTTGTTACACTACATACTTTTCATCGTGCATTTTAGGCCACTGGAGCTTTGTCTGCATGTGAAAATGGAATAATTTATTTTACAACATGTGTTGATCTGGGGAGTACTGTGGGTCCCGGCTTGTGTTGGTAGTAAGTTAGATCCTGCCATGGGAGAAGCTTGGTGGGAGTTGGGAGTGTCCAAGACTATGGAATAGGACATCCCCCACAGGGTTACGAGTCAGTGATACACCTTGCACAAGAGATTTTATGTGACCGATAATAGTGGGCGGTTTTGCCACCCCCAGTATAATAGGTCAGTTGAAACATAGTTACATAATGGGCTAGTTATGCGGAAGCAAACAGCCTCTGCCAGCTCAAGGAATCCCACACCTCCACATGGTATTGCTGGATGGCTTCGGCCAACAAACGTGGGGAAACTCTCGGTCGTTCCCTATGCCTGGTTTACCAAAAGGGGTGTCTGCCTCCCAGAATTGTTTGGTCTGGTGTTGGTCTGGTGTTGGTCTGGTGTTGGTCTGGTGTTGGTCTGGTCAACTACTTGGGGCTCCAGCATGAATTTCAGTGTGAATAAATTCAAATGTATTGTAATGGACGAGATTGACATATGTGTCTTCGCCCCTGAGGGGTCGGCCTACGTCGGGGTTCGACTCAAATCGGTGTGGACCATGTCTCTCGGGAATCCCACAAGTGCCATGTAAAAGACAGGAAGAGCACTCACTGATCTGGAATGTCCTGTCAGAGGTTCTCTCTGATGCCAGGTCATGTAGGGTATGGATTCGTTCTGGCAGTGTGTTGATAATTGCATTCAAATCACTTGCCCTTATCGCCCTGAGAGAGCATGACAAAATAAAATCATAATTCAAAAGATCATAATGATGATAACAATAAGACTAATATGTAAAAGAATGCTGGGAGATGGGAGATGGAGAATCTCTACACAATTGCTTCATATATCATTATCAAACAAACTTTACATATTCTGGATAGCACTCGTAATGGCATTGAGCATGAAAGGTCTTTGGGATAACCTGTGAAGAACCTGACAACCATGGTACATAAGATCGCAAACCCCGTATTGGCTAAACACTGGGGATGGTGCACATACGAAATTAGTTATGTTATCTTATGCACCTGTTTGGTTCTGTATGCATGCAGTTTGGTCTTTAACATTTCTTTATGGCATAGCAATTTCTTTTTCTGGCAGTATATATGTGGTAGGTTAAAACATGAGAATTTAACAATGGGAAATTCGAACCAAATCCATAAAAAGCAAAGATAAAGATAACACAACTTCTTACATTGATTGGCCTGCTTGGTCACGTGGTATAGAATCAAGTTTCATGTATCACGCAAAAGCTTGACAGTGACAAACATTTATTTACATTAAAGTATGTATTACATGACTTGAAACGGTCGTGATGGGCCTCATTGAAACACCCAAGTCAAGCTTTAGCCTTCTTAAGTGAACATATTACTTGTAACATGTTATGTGAAGTAATAATAATCCCGCCTCACTCTTGACCCGTGACTTAGGCTGAGTTGACGGCAATGTCACTATCAGACAAGGTTCTATAGTGCCGGTCAGAGGCACGGGCTATCTAACTGGATTGACTTATTGGCTGCTAATTGTTTCATGGCTGCGATATAGACGGGGATGCATGGCGTTACAGCGCGGTACAAAATCATGTGTGGGTTGCATGGTTCTCCTTACTGTTGGTGGGCACACAGACACTGGTTAACCTGCGGGGTTCGGGGTATCTCCCGGCTCGGCCGCTGCTGCTGGCAGGATCTCGGGCCCAGTCCTTGGGCGGTGGTGGTACTGCGACTGGCTGAGCTGGTAGATCCCCGTGGTGAGCTGTTGGTCCTGGGGACTGGAGGGTTTCCGACGAAGTAGAGAGCGACCACAAAATGATCCTGTTCACCATCCGGATGAAAGGAGGTAAGGAAAATGGACCAGAGCGCCCAAGATATATAACAGCGAGAGCCGATTGGACCCTCTTCGACAAAGTACTGCTAACCAACCTGGATAATTATAGATCGAACCAAGGCAGAATGTCAACTAATGAAAGAGCCGAACACCTGGTTAACAGTATAATTGTGTCCTGTAAGGAAGCAATTCCCCAGGTCACTAGGAAAGTTCCTCATCATCCCTGGTGGGATGATGAACTGGAAGGAATGAGGAAATCTGTTAAGAAAGTCAGAAAACTGTTAAAAAAGACATATCAATCAGCCAGAATTAAGACAGCAAGCAGTCCAGCGGTACAATGTTCTTAGAGGGAACTATCGGTGAAAGCTCCATAAAAAAGACAACAAGCATGGAGAACGCTTGTCACAGAAAGGGGAAACGAGGACCCATGGGGCTTGGTCTACCGGATGGTGTCAGGGAAAATCAGATGCAATGAGGAGCTTTCAGCTCTCGAGTCAGATGGAACGTTATTGCAAACCTTTGAAGAGAGTGTCAGGCACTTGATGAAAGTCTTGTTGCCTGACGATACTCCGATAGGGGAAAATGACTACCACAGGGAAATCAGAGAAAACACAGAATTGGAGGTCAGGACTGGGGATACAGCACCGTTCTCCCTGGAAGAATTAAACCTGATAGTCCGGAAGATTAAATTAAAGAAAGCTCCAGGCTTGGATGGCCTGACAGGGAAAATGGTCCTCCGAGCTCATCCACATATGAGAACGGAAATGCTAGAACTGTTTAACCACTGTCTGGAAACGGGAGTATTTCCTGAGTGCTGGAAAAGAGGCCTTCTAAAGGTCATCTTTAAAGGCGCTGGGAAGAACCCGAGAATGGCCAAGTCGTACCGCCCCATCACACTGCTATCTGTGATGGGGAAAGTCTTGGAGCTCCTGGTCATCAGACCTCTCATGGAGTACTTGGACGTTGTCCAAGGTATTCAATGAAGACAGTACGGCTTCATAAAAGGGAAAAGTACCGAGGAAGCCATTATAGACATGGTGAACCAGGTTAAACAGTATGAACACCACTATGTACTAGCGATTTCACTAGATATCTCTGGAGCGTTTGACAATGTGTGGTGACCACAAATTCTGTGGCAGCTACGCTTGTTAGAGTGCCCCAAGAACCTCTACGGACTTATCAAGGACTTCCTGAACGAAAGAAATTGTGAACTCAGGTTAGGGGAACATAAAGAACTAAAAGTGCTCACGAAAGGATGTCCGCAGGGATCAGTCCTTGGCCCGATTATGTGGAATATAATCTTTGAAGGATTGCTGCGGCTAACCCTTCCGGATGGTTGCGTGATCTATGGGTATGCAGACGATGGCCTACTTCTAATACCAGCTTGGTCACGGCGGGAACTGGAGGAAAAAGCAGAAAGAGCCCTAGATAAGATAACGACCTGGGCAGAGAACTTCGTTGAAGTTCTCTGTGGAGAAGATGAACAGCATTCTACATAAGGGAAATCTCCAGCGAAAGCTCGTGGTACATTTCTTAGACCAGTTGTGAAACTCGTCCAAGAAATGAAGTACCTAGGAGTTGTACTTCAAACACGTCTGGCATTCCAGGGTCACGTTCGCTATGCGGTGAACAAGGCCGTCGTAATGTTCCATCGACTCAGAGCTGTGGCTCCTGCAAACTGGGGACTTGGCTACCACACGTTGAAGCGAATGTATAGACCAGTTTTCCCGGCAGTAATCACTTACGCCGCTGGTGATTGGTAGGCGGAAATTATCGTTATATCACCCGAATCTGTTTGAATATTTATTGATGTAGTCTCTAAGTTCTGGCAGTCTGGATTTGCATTTAAGTGGTGGTGTATTTTATTATGAATTAATATAATTGTACCGCCTCCGCTACTTACTCTATCATTTCTATAAGTAACGCAGTTTTTAATAGAAAATTTCTTAGTGGGTATTAATTTTGTCTCCTGAATTAACGCGATTTCTATTCCGTACGTTTCCAGTAGTCTTTCTAATTCATATAATTTATTAAAAAAACACCGTTGCTGTTCCAATACAAAAGGGAAAGAGAGCCAAGGGATTTCTGGGTGGTGTGACCCATTTAGGGTGCGGCCTGGAACTTCGTGAGGGCCTCCAACAGCAGACTTTGTTTGGCTATGGGGTCTTGGATGAGTTTCGCGGCATCCATGAAGAAACGGAAGTGCGTCATAATCCCGGCGAAATTGACTTCCCGCAAGAAGTCCAGGAAGTGCCGCATAGTGTTACCCATTTCGCCCATTAGTGGTGCAGGATTGGGAGTGTTGGCGTGTCGGGGAGTGTTGAGGAGGGGGGCGCGTGTGTGTGGGATCTGTGTTTCAACTGGGGGTGGTGTGGGGAGTGTGTAAGACTGTGTTGGAGCCCTGGTTGCGTTCGCGTACGAGAAAGCGGGAGGCAGTTCCCGTGCATTCAGGATTTTCGGGTACATGTAAATGTC